>LR990637.1:12702500-12962231 GCA_905147815.2 Phalera bucephala | reverse complement strand
GGCATGAAAGCTAAAGTTGTTAACCTTAATACCGTCGATTCAGAATTCGATTTATTGGATCGGTACAGTTCGTACGATAAATTAATAAATGTAACGGCGTACACACTACGGTTCGCTAATAATTGTAAAAATACATGTAAACTCGGCGGTAATCTCTCAGTTGCGGAACGTAGAAACGCGACCATACATTTAATACGAATTGTACAAAATACATATTTTCACGAAGAAATTTCGGCCCTTCAGTCAAAGAAATCAATTAAGGGCTCACTTCGGCGGTTGAATTTATTCATTGATAACGATCAGTTGCTTCGTGTCGGCGGCAGAATAGGTGCGTCGGAGCTGCCGTACGCTGCGCGGCATCCTGTTTTACTACCGGGCAAAGGTCGCTTCACGGAACTATTGGTAACTCATTATCATAAAATATTTTGTCACGTCGGTGCAAATACACTTTCGGCCATTTTATCTCGGACCTATTGGATTGTTTCGGCTCGACGCGTGACGCGTCATATCACCTTTAAATGCGTACAGTGCTACCGGTCCCGGGCGCGACCTGTCCAACCCTTCATGGCGGATCTGCCCGCAGATCGTGTACAGGGTGTTCGTCCGTTTCTCGGAGTCGGTACGGACTTTGCCGGACCATTTTATATTAAATCTAGCTCGCTACGGAACGCGAAGATAGAAAAATGTTTTTTGTGCATTTTCGTATGTTTAAGTACTAAATGTGTTCATTTGGAAGTAGTCAGTCAACTATCGGTTGAAGCCTTTATAGCGGCGTTTACGCGATTTATTTCTCGTCGAGGACTACCCTCACTAGTGCGGTCGGATTGTGGCACAAATTATACGGGCACGGATAAATATTTAAAAGAATTGTATGTTTTCTTGCGGGACAACCAATCTGAAATTGAACGGAACTTGACGAAGAATCACATTAAATGGCTATTTAATGCGCCCTCGAGTCCAAACCACGGCGGTTTATTTGAGGCGGCGGTTAAATCTGCAAAAACACACGTCAAGCGTGTGCTCGGCGAAGCACGTTTAACGTTCGAAGGGCTCACCACGTTCTTCACCAAGGTGGAGGCCGTCATGAACTCTCGCCCGTTATATCCGCTTAGTACGGATCCGGCGGATCTGGATGTATTAACTCCGGGGCACCTTTTGATTGGACAACCACTGGTGGCTCTCCCTGAATACCCTTACACCGATGTCAGTGTGCACCGGTTGTCTCGGTTTCAACAAATTCAAAAGATGTCTCAACACTTTTGGTCTCGGTGGAAAAATGAATACCTACACACTCTTCAACAGCGGTTCAAATGGACCTCACAGACGGAACCTCCTAAACTCAATGACTTGGTTTTGATTAAAGAAGATAATTTAGCTCCTTTACATTGGAAACGCGGACGGTTAGTCAAACTTTTACCAGGTAAAGACGGGGTTGTACGGGTTGCAGAAGTGAAAACTCAAAACGGTGTCCTGATGAGGCCCATTTCTAAATTGTGTAGGTTACCCATAGATAATTAGGAACCAAGACGGGTCTTGGTTAGGCGGGGGGATGTTCGGGCATTGTGATTCACCAATTATGTGGGTGGACCGCAAAAACTGCGACTCGGAATATGAGGGTAGTTGGAAAACTACAACATTGAATTCGGGTGCAAGGGTGTTGATCGATTACCGGAAATATTTAAATTACTACATTATTCGTCGGTTTTTTTGTGCAAAACAACTTGTGAGATTTCGGACAATAAGGTGGTATGCTAAAGACATCAATATAAAAGGATTGAAACAACCAGGCAGCCGTGCACGGCGGAGCTACCTTCGGGAGACGAGTCAAGGTGAGTGGTTCACCTTGTATTTGGGGATTGCGGTGCCTGGACTCCCAAATCTAACCGATAGAAAACTCAGGACCAGCAACTGAGCTATCGAAGGGGTTTTCACATGAACACGAATATCGAACCGAGGTATAGTGGTAAGTGCAATATTTTGGGTTTTCGTCTAATTTCTATACTTTCTTTTGACTATAGTATATACAACCCTATATATTTAAACTCGATTCATCGAGCCCGATATTTTAAGACAATTTCCCGAGGAAAATTCCGAAGGAAATTTATAAGTTTTCCCTACATTGTTTATTCATTGTTTATTTTTTGGAACTTTAAACCCCAAAATTTTCAGAATTCTGTTCTAGCGAAATTCCAAATTTGGTATCGTTGCACAGCCCTCGTCAGCCCCTATCCGCAGACACCCCATTTGTAGGGGTAGCGCGAAATTTGGCAAAACCGCATACCGAACCGAGGTATCGCAAATTATCGCACTGAGTGCGATAATTTGGGTTTTCGTCGATTTTCCATAGTTTCCTTTGACTTTAGTATAGTAAACATTGAGTTATTTGAACTCGATACATCGAGCCCGATCTATCCAGACCATTTCCCCAAATTTTTTCAAAGGAAAGTTATAAACTTTCCATACATTGACCGTTTTTTGGATTTTTAAAGCCAAAAATTTTCAAAATTTTCCTCTGGTGAAAGTCCAAATTTGATATCGTTGCACAGCCCTCGTCAGCCCCTATCCGCAGACACCCCATTCGTAGGGGTAGCGCGAAAAATCGACCCCCCGCCCACCCGGTTGTTGCCCACTACGTTGATTTTTTGGATCAGCTGAAGTAGGTATTTCAAAATAAACGCAGATACCACAGCGCGGGTGGTGGTTTCGGCTACAGACGTACCTGAAACAGGAAAATACGAGTAGTTATATTGACTCCAACCCTTATACAGTTGGAAACAAGGTACAGACATAGCGAAAATACAAAAATTTACGCTATCTGACTGAAAGTACTCACGTACTCATTTAAACACAAGAAAACAACAGACTAGAGGTGCCATAGCACGACGATAGTTTCTCGCTACTGCAACAAGAGGAAATCACATATATACGAGACACATCAGAGAGGAAGGTGAAAATTAGACCAATAATTAAAACGAAAATTGACATAAATAGAATACTGACAAAGCAGGGCAGGGAACCACTTACCTGGGGAAAACACCTGACTCCTGGACAATCGGGTGCCACGAAGGACGCGAGACGACCCGCTGCAGACGCAGCTCCGAGACGACCGCTCCACAGACCGCACCTGAAACAGAAAAATAGAAATAAATAATAAACAAAAAACATTTTATTTATATAGATTTAAGTACTAAGACTTCTGACCAACCCCTTTACAGTTGGTACAGTTAAACAAATATACAAATTTTCTAGGTTAAATATATACTTTTACAATTATACAATTTACTATTTAATTTTAATTACAATTTTATTTTAAACCTCATTTTATAATAATTATACACAATCTAATCAATCACAACAGCGACATACTCCCTCTGACATTAGAATTAAAGTAAACAGGTCCTCGAGATGGTAAATATGTCTACACAAGGCAAAAATGTTAAAAAACATAAATATCACGTACCAACCGAGTACGAGTGCCGCGACAACGAGAACCAATAACTCGCCGCCGAAAGTCAACAAGTCACCCTCTAAACTGACTCGCCAACCTTCAGCAAACGAGCTATATCAATACGGTAAAGAGCACCTGGAGAAATCAGGTAACCTCAAAACCAGTATTAAAGAGGCAGTGACAAACAGCCTTACAGGACTCTTTACCATCACGCATTACAGGTACAAAATAAAATCAAAGAAAAGCAAGAAGAGACATTAACGGCGTTGCTGGAGAAAGTCAATATTAGCGCACTGACAGTCAACGAAGTGCTGGACGAGGTGAAGTCGTTGAGACAGACAGTGGTACACGACATAGCGGGGCAGCTGCCTGTCGCCTCGGCAAACCTACTAAGCTGTTCCAAGGCTCACGATGATGGAGTTCTCGACGAACTAAAGGCGCTCCGGCAGACCACGGAAAATGTGGTCAAGCAGGTCACAGAGATAAAGACGACGGCCATACCGACCACATACGCGGAAGCTGCAGCCCGAACCCCCCGAAATCGTCTAACCACCCAACCGAGCCACTCGATCATCGTGTCCTCAGAAAATGATAAGGATACCAGCGAAGTAGTGTTGGAAAAGGTCCGAAAAGTCCTAGACCCGAAAAGATCCGGGGTGAAAGTAGAAAGAGTGCGGAAAGCAAGGAACCAAAAGCTAGTCCTGAGCAGTAATGACAAAGACGAGATAAACAGAATGACGGAAATGATTCAAGTGGACAAGGAACTGAAGGTGGTAACAGCGACTAATAAAAATCCCTTAGTTATCCTCAAAGATGTGTTAACATACAATACAGACGAGGACATACTTACCTCGATCAAAACACAAAACGGTCACCTGATAAGGGACCTGACCGCCGACGAGTCCCAGCCCACCATCAAATACCGCAGAAAGGCGAGGAACCCGCATGAAAACCACGTGGTCCTACAGGTCTCGCCAAAACTATGGCAGAGACTCACGACGGCGGGTAGAATGCATATAGACATGCAACAAATTGTAGTGGAGGATCAATCTCCGCTACGGCAGTGTACCCGATGCCTGGCCTACGGTCACGGCCGCAGGCAGTGTGAGGAAACGGACGACTCGTGCAGCTACTGCGGCGGCCCCCATCTAAAAGCAAATTGCGACAGAAACAAAACAACAGCTGACGGGCCGATCTGTCGAAACTGCGTGGTCGCCGGGCTCCCTGAAACAGGACACACTGCCTTCGACCGGGACTGTCCAGTCAGGAGGAAATGGGACTCCATAGCACGGTCCAGCGTTGCGTACTGCTGAAGCGGAGATTGATACAAGGAACCACACAAATAACAATGACACGACCACCGCCACCGCACACGCCGAGATGGCATACAAGGTGATACAAATCAACCTCCAGAGGAAGCAACTGGCAACCCAGGAGCTTCTTCTGGAGGCTGCTAAGAATAAAATCAGCTTTGCAGTGGTGCAGGAACCGTATGTAGGATCTTCCGGCGAAGTAAAACAACACCCCGGAACTCGCGTAGTCCAAGCGGGCGGAAATAGAACGGGACCCATCAAGGCGGCTATAATCATTTTCGACGGACAAGTAGAAGTGATACAAGACCCAATTCTCACAACCGAAAATATAGCATTAGCCAACCTAAAAAAAAAAAAAAAAAAAAAAAAAAAAAAAAAAAAAAAAAACCGACGCTTGGACGATAGCAGTAGTATCCTGAAAAAGATCCGATCCAAAACGGAGATGCACAAAACCATAATAGCCGGAGATTGTAACGCGTGGAGCGAGTGGTGGGGAAGTGAAAGGGATAATGAAAGAGGGGAAATAATGGCGGGAGCAATAGACGAAATGGACCTACACATATTAAACGAAGGAACAGAGCCTACATTCTACACTATTAGGGGCCACACTGTATATAAGAGTCATGTGGACATCACGACCTGCTGCGAGAGGATGATTCCTATAATTCACGATTGGAAAGTGCGAGGCGAACTAATCAGCTCTGACCACAACGCTATTACATATACAATACGGTTAAAGAAAACCAACCAAGATAAACACCATGAACGACCAGAAAGTACAATACAAAAAAAGCTAACTGGGAATTATTCCGACAAACACTCAAGACAACACTACAAGCAGAAGGAATTACAGAGTCATACATTGAAAAAATCAACACAAAAGCGGAATTAGAAGAGACAATAGACAGATACACAAAATGTATCGAAACAGCCTGCAACAAAAGTATACCTGAAATAAAAAGGAATAATAAAAACAACTCATACTTACCTTGGTGGAACGAAGCGCTTGCAGAGTTGAAACGGAGCACGTCAACAAAAAAACGACGAATCCGGAACGCAGCACCACATCGACGAAAGCACGTAGTAGACGAGTACCTAAAAGCAAAAGAACAATATGAGACAGAAGTAAGATTGGCACAGACAAAGAGCTGGAAGGACTACTGTACTAAACAAGAAAGGGAAAGTCTATGGGACGGGATTTACAGGGTAATAAAGAGCGTGGAGAAGAGGAAAGAGGACACGCCCCTTGTGAGGGACGGGAAGGTGTTGAATCCTAACGAAAGCGTAAAACTGCTTGCGTCCACGTTCTTCAAACAAGATGATCCACAGAACGACACACTGAATCACACAAAGATCAGAGAAAAGGCGAGACAGATCAGAGAAGAACAGGAGCTGGACGATCACGACCCGCCCTTCACGAGTGGCGAACTAAGACAAACAATGCTGAGCTTTAACCCTAAAAAGGCACCAGGAATTGATGGATTCACGGCGGACATATGCCAGGCATCCATCCAGGCCGATGAGAAATCATACTTACATTTAATCAATAAATGTTTCAAAATGTCATGCTTCCCAAAGGCCTGGAAAGAAGCCGTGGTCATCACACTCAGGAAACCTGGCAAAAAAGATTACACAGAACCTAAATCTTACAGGCCTATAGGGTTATTACCGATTCTTGGCAAAATCTTGGAAAAGATGGCAATGACGAGGATAAATTGGCATATCCAACCCAAAGCCAACGCGAGGCAATATGGCTTTACACCGCAGCGCTGTACCGAGGACGCCCTCTATGACCTTATACAACACATTAAAGAAGGCCTTAATAAAAAACTTATTAATGTTGTTGTATCTTTAGACATAGAGGGCGCCTTCGACAGCGCGTGGTGGCCAGCGATAGTCTGCCAACTCGCCGAAAAACGATGCCCGCAGAACTTGAGGACTCTGATGCACAGTTACCTGGATCACCGAAAAGTCAGAGTTCGTTACGCCGGAAAGGAACACATAGCCGAGACCACGAGGGGCTGCGTACAGGGTTCCATTAGCGGCCCTACGCTATGGAATACCTTGCTGGACCCACTCTTGACAGATTTGGACAGCCAACAAGTGTATTGCCAGGCCTTTGCCGACGATATCGTCCTGGTTTTTTCGGGAACGGAAGCTTTACAGTTAGAAATAGAAGCGAATAGAACATTAGAACGAATAAACAAATGGGGAGAGAAAAATAAACTTAAATTTGCACCTAATAAAACAAACGCCATAACAATAACTAAGAAATTAAAATACGACATACCAAAATTAAAAATGGGAGGGATAGATATACAAATGAAAAAAGAAGTTAAAATTCTAGGATTAATAATTGATGATAAATTAACATTTAAAAAACACATAGATATAACTTGCAAAAAAGTGAAAGAAATTTTTAAGAAACTGACAAGAATGAGAAAAGTAACATGGGGACTTAACCCCGAAATAACCAGGACGATATACACAGCGGTAGTGGAGCCGACGATCCTGTACGCCGCCAGCGTATGGGCACCTGCCGCGCAAAAGAAGACGAACATGAAAAAACTAAATGACATCCAAAGGGGCTTCGCACAGAAGATTATCAAATCCTATAAGACCACCTCACTCAATGCAGCAATAATTCTTTCAGGGTTGCTGCCCCTAGATCTCAGAATTCAAGAGAACGCGGAAATCTATGAGGCAAAACGCGGCAAACCACAGGAGATATTGGCGGGGAGAGAGCTGGAGGAGAAGGTCTGCTTCCTTGGAAAACTGCATCCGGCCGAAGACCCACAAGTCGAATACCAAAGCCCGGGAATTGTTGATACCTCTTTGAGTATCAACATATTCACCGATGGTAGCAAGATCAACGGCAAAGTGGGAGCGGCACTCACGTGCTGGAGGGACGGTGTGGAGATATTTTATCGCAAATACAAACTTGAACACTTTTGTACAGTATTTCAGGCAGAGCTTTATGCACTTAAACAGGCAACCGAAGTAGCCAGGCAAATCCAGGGAAATATAGTAAATATATTCAGCGATTCCAGGTCGTCCCTGGATTTGCTCGGAAACAATAAAGCTCTGCACCCTTTAGCATTTAAAATCAAAAACAATATATTAGAAAACAAAAAACAAAATAAAATCTTAACTTTCAACTGGATAAAAGCCCACACCGGTACCGAAGGCAACGAACGAGCGGATGCACTTGCCAAGGAGGCAGCCCTACACCTCAAACGAACCCCAGACTATGACAAGAGCCCAATATCTTTTATCAAAAAGACCATCCGAGAAAATACCAAAAAGATATGGAATGGCAGATACCAAACAGAGACCACTGCAGGAACCACCAAAATCTTCCTTCCAAGCGCAATCGAAGCTTTTAAAACAATTAAAACCCTCACAGTGAATCCCATCCTGACACAAGTCTTAACAGGCCATGGAGGCTTTTCTGAGTACCTACACAGGTTCAAATTAAAAGACAGCCCGGCTTGTGAATGTGACCCCGAAATAGTAGAATCCGTACAACATATCATCGTAGACTGCCCTATACACAGCTACGATAGATACAATATCGAACACACGTTAGAAACAGAAATTACTATAAACAACATACAGAACATTATGAAAGACTCGGAAAACAGAACGAAATTCATAGACTACTGTATAAAAATAGCAAAACAAGTTATAAGTAGAAACAAAACAAAATGATATATTATTAAAATAAATAAATATAACACAAAAGACACTATACAATAAAAAAGGCTCTGATCACGTCAGAGGTAGAATGACAACGTCGAAGAGACGTTATTAAAGAAAAAAAAAAACCTAACCTGGCAATTTCTATTCGTACCTTTAGTCTGGGACTATACAATATATATATTGTTTGAAGCGGCTCAATTAGCTCGATATATTGACACGCTTTCCCGATAAATTTTCATACAAAATTTATAAAATTTTCAAACATTGTACATTTTTGGAACTTTAAAAATTCGATTTTTCAAAATTTTTCTATAGACGTATACTTTGTTTATTATACCGTTGCGATCGCCTCGACGAGACCTATCTCTGGATTCCCCATTTGTGGGGCTAGCGCGAACAACCGCAAAAATCCAAAATCATACCGAGGTATATAGTAAGGGCTAGTAAACAAAGGCAAATTTGCAATTTCTATTCGTACCTTTAGTCTGGGACTATACAATATATATATTGTTTGAAGCGGATCAATTAGCTGGATATACTGACACGCTTTCCTGGAAAATTTTCATACAATAGTTATAAAATTTTCATACATTGAACTTTTTTTGGCACTTTTAAAACCCGATTTTTCCAAATTTTTCTATAGACGCCTACTTTGTTTATTATACCGTTGAGATCGCCTCGGCGGGACCTATCTCTGGATACCCCATTTGTGGGGCTAGCGCGAACAACCGCGAAAATCCAAATTCAACCGAGGTGTAGTAAGGGCTAGTAAACAAAGCAAATTTTGCAAATTCTATTCGTATCTTAAGTCTGGGACTATACAATATATATATTGTTTGAAGCGGATCAATTAGCTGGATATACTGACACGCTTTCCTGGAAAATTTTCATACAATAGTTATAAAATTTTCATACATTGAACTTTTTTTGGCACTTTTAAAACCCGATTTTTCCAAATTTTTCTATAGACGCCTACTTTGTTTATTATACCGTTGAGATCGCCTCGGCGGGACCTATCTCTGGATACCCCATTTGTGGGGCTAGCGCGAACAACCGCGAAAATCCAAATTCAACCGAGGTGTAGTAAGGGCTAGTAAACAAAGCAAATTTTGCAAATTCTATTCGTATCTTAAGTCTGGGACTATACAATATATATATTGTTTGAAGCGGATCAATTAGCTGGATATACTGACACGCTTTCCTGGAAAATTTTCATACAATAGTTATAAAATTTTCATACATTGAACTTTTTTTGGCACTTTTAAAACCCGATTTTTCCAAATTTTTCTATAGACGCCTACTTTGTTTATTATACCGTTGAGATCGCCTCGGCGGGACCTATCTCTGGATACCCCATTTGTGGGGCTAGCGCGGAAAATCGCCCCCCCGCCCACCCGGTCGTTGCGCACCACGTTAATTTGGACGACCCACGAAAGTAGGTATTTTAGAAGACACGTTGATACCGCACTGCTGGTGACGGTGACAGATACAGACGTTCCAGAAACGGATTCTAAGCATAGTTCTAGTAACGCCAACCGCTTTACAGTTGGGTTTAGGACCTTATAGCGAATCAAATTATAGTACGAAGGTGAAACATCCGACAAAAATAACCGACAAAACAAACAGCACTTACGTGCTTACGAAGCAACGTGCGACGACCTCCTTAATCCACACAGCAACTCGACGACTGCATCCGACGGCTCTATCTGAAACATATAAAAAGTTACATTAATATAGATAAAAGAAGGAAGGCGAAAGCATAAAAACGAGCCCTTAAAATAGAAAAAGCCCTAGTTTAAGTCATATTGACCCAACCCTTCTACAGTTGGAAATAGCATTAAGAAAATATAATAAAGACGCAGCTCAGCTGTTAATTATTAATAGAATTATTGACAAAATTATATTAAAACTAAAACAATATTGACCAAATTATCTAAACCCGGAAAGGGGAACTAATCAACAAGTCCTATTGACCCAACCGTTTTACAGTTGGATATAGAAATCAAATATAGACGTAGCTAATTATTAATAGCTAGAAAATATAACATTTTAACAATAATTACTAATAATTATTAATAAATAATTCTAAATTAAAATACAAAAATTATTTGATAAAATTTTAAATATTAAAACTTAAAAGACCCATAAATCCCCCCTCAATTGACAACTTCATTACACAGCCCCTTTACAGCTGTAGTAAATCTTTAGGAAGCCAGAGAATCCCCCTAAACCCACAAAATGTTCGGCTTCCGCACCCCCGTTAAACCCACACAAAACGAGCAACAGATGTCCCCGAAGGCACCGGTAAAGCCTCACACCTCCACCAGCGTGAGGCGTAGCATAGGAGAATGGGAGTCCGCCGCAGACGCGCAAGAAGGGACGTCTAGAACAACTTACCCGACTCGAACAGCCGAGGCCAGGGCCTGCCTCAACCGCGCCAAACAACACCTTGGCAACTCACGCAACTTAAAAACTGAAATCAAAGCAGCGGTGATGGAGGCCGTGGATCGGATGTATCTATTGGTAAAAGAGGCGGAAGCCGAAGAAAAAGGTAATAAGGGAAAGGAGACAAAAGTCCCTAAAACAGACTCCAAAAAGGAGGAAATAACAACGTCAGAGCAAAACATAAAAGCCTGGCTGAGCAAACTGGAGGAGCATGGAAGGCTGCTGCGGGAACACGGCGAAGAGACAGTGGAATTACGGAAGAAGATTGAAAGTGCAACAAAGACAATAACAGAAGCGGTGGCAGCAAAACCGACGTATGCGGAGATGCTGACCGCCCCAAAACCACCCATGTCGAAACCCCACCACTCCATTCTGGTGTCCTCCACGCAAGTGGAGGACACTAGTGAAGACGTCATCTTGAAACTGAGGACCACCTTACAGGCAAGAGAGACCGGCCTCCAAATACAGGCTCTGAGGAAGGTCAAGGACCAGAGGGTGGTCCTCAGTTGTAAAACACAAGAAGAAGCAACAAAAACTGCAACAAGGCTAAGAGCGAACCAGCTGCTGAAGGTAGAGGACGCCAGGAGCAAAAACCCAATGGTCATCCTGAAATACATGATGGCCTACAACACCGACGCAGAGGTGTTGGAGGCCATCGGTAATCAGAATAAAGAGTTGACGCGGGGCCTGTCGGCTGATGAAATATCCGCTACCACAGTCAAATATCGAAGGAGAGTGAGGAATCCACTGCAGTGCCATATAGTGCTGCAGGTGGCACCCCTTATGTGGCAGCGGATGACAGCGGCCGGCAGGCTCCACGTGGACTTACAATATTTGCAAGTAGAAGACCAGTCGCCACTTCTACAGTGTACAAAGTGCCTGGCGTTTGGCCACGGCCGTAGGGCATGCCAGGAAGAGGAGAGTTCGTGCACCTACTGCGGTGGCCAACACCTGAGGGCGGCCTGTCCTGATTTGGCGACTGGACAAAAAGCAAAATGCAAAAATTGTACTCAAGAAAAGCTGCAAAACACAGACCATGGGGCCTTCAGCGAAGAATGCCCCATAAGGAAAAAATGGGACCACTTAGCTAGATCAAGCGTTGCGTATTGCTAAGGATGCGCATCGGATAAAAAGCTGGAATAGGACGGGAGCTACAGCGAGCACGCAAGACATGATAGGAAAGGATCAATCGAAAAGAATACTTACCGCAGCAATGAACACCAACAGACACCAAAATAAATGCACCGCTACACGCCTACAGCGCCTCGAGCTCGCCGGGAACCTGAAAACAAAAAACAAATTTATATTTAAAATTCTTGTAAGAAAATATCATAAAGCCCAAGCCACATGTATAATAGCGCGCCGTAGAATGGTGAAAGAAAGAACTATCAAAGAAAAGAAAGGCAATACTGGGTGGCAAGAAAAACGTCCGACTGATACGTTGGCGTCAAAATCAAGCCTGAAGGATAATTTATACAATGAAAATAAATTTCATTCTAAAATTAAAAGCCCTGTAGCAGGTAACGCCAGCGTATCAACCTTAAAGACAAACCATTGCACCGGAAGAACCCACCCCCTTGCATTCGCTATGCAGATATGCATAGTCAAATTAGTGGGAAGGGGATGCGACGACCGGCTAACACCCAGACATTTAACACACAGAATAATCAGGGACGACCTCGAGTCGTCAGCCAACATTGTGTTGTGAAGCAGCATCATGAAGATGTTAGCCGATTTTTGGGGACTCGAGGCCGTACCAGAACGAGCGAAAGATAAGAAAGTCGACAGTACACCATTAAAGGCAATCATCTCTAACCTCAGTCAAAAATACAAACAAAAATAAAATGAAATAGAATCGAACTAAATTGAAAATATCAAAACCGCAACTAGATAAAAATTTGAAAAACACTTTTGGACGAAAAACAAAGATAATATAAATACCCTAACAAATTATTAAAAATACTATAAATTAAAGCACGAAAATATGCTAAACTAGGTCTCCAACATATATTGGGGGAAACTCTGTCATTAAAAACCATACAAAAAAAAAAAAAAAAAAAAAACCTAACCTAACCTAACCTAACCTAACCTAACCTAACCTAACCTAACCTAACCTAACCTAACCTAACCTAACCTAACCTAACCTAACCTAACCTAACCTAACCTTTTTTTTTTTTTTTTTTTTTTTTTTTGCCGAAGAGAAAACCCTTTATGGGTACCCGCCCGTGCACGGGGGACACGAGCGGGTTATGTCGGAGTCCTTGATCCATCAACACTCAGGGCCATACCCCCGGCTGTTGATGGACCAAGTGTACCGACTAAAAACTCTCCGGTGACACCATAGTCGCATAGTGTCGGGGACAACAGGAACTCCATTGTACGACAACTGCCGCCCCGACGCGACCGCCTGTTTAGGCCCCTCTGGGAGCATAAGACGCCCCCCAATTTATTGCCCCCCCTCCCTACTAGGCACCATGCCGGTGTCACTCGGCATGGCGTCTCCCCCTCGAACTGGACGACAGACTCCCCCGAGTCTGCCACCCAGGTGATTTCGATGGAGACACCCATGTACTCAGACTGTAACATCTGAGACCATGGGCATCTCCGCCTCTAGCGCCCCGGGGGCACTTGCCTCCGTCGGCCGCCCCTGCATCGCGGGAATCGACTCAGGGGCGGCAGACCGAGCCGCGTTCCTCCTACCGGTCTTACGGGCCTTGCAGGCCCTGCCGCCTAACACATGACCGGGACTTCGCCCGGTCGTAACGCATAGTGCGCAGTTCGGCGCGGATTTGCAGCCGGCGGCCTTGTGGCCCGGCTTTCCGCACCTAAAACATACCGTGCTACGGTCATTCCCCCCCCTGCACTGCTCCCGAACATGTCCCGGTTCAAGGCAGCGGTAGCACCTCATCGGCCTCACCTCCAGGAGATTGACTCTCGCGGAAGTGAAGCCGACCAGAAGCCGACCTGCAGCAACCTTCTTTGCCGCCTCCACCGGGCAGCTAACCACTATGGTGCCGAGGGGTGTCCGGTCCCGCAGCACTTCCCCCGCCTTGACCGCGGCCACCGGGCACCCCCCGGCACGGGCGACGGCCTCCATCACATCCTCCTTGGTGACCGAATCGTCAAGGCCCACCAAGCGCATTGACGCGCGCTTAATGGGCCTGGAGATGGTCACTTCCTCCGCTGGCAACACCGCACTTAGCGCAGCCGCAAGGGCATCCGCCTTAGGGCCGCTATCCTCACCAGCCACTTCCAGCAGGCGGGCACCAGTGGCCGCAACTTTGAACCCGAGGGGGCCGGTGCCCAGTTCCTCTGTATTTATTAGCCCCCTCGCCCGGACTATGATGTCCGTATACGTGACGCCGCGCGCCGCGGCGTCCGGCTGCAGCCTGATGGACACCGCAGCCGAACGAGGCGGCCGAGGCAGTCGCGGCTTGCGCCCGCGCTTCGTTTGGCGCTTGCGCTGAGGCGCCCGCGCTTGAGCACCATTTGACGGTGCAGCCTTCGCAGTCCGCGCCGCTTTCTTCTTTCTCCCGACTACGCTGGCCCACGTCACTTCCGCGGACGGCGCGGTTGACGAGGGCGGGGGAGGTTGGGGCTCCACCTGTGCCGGCTTTGCGGGTACCGGCGCAGAGGGCTCCTTGCGCTTCTGTGCTCCCTTTCCCTTCTTTTTCGGGGCAGTTGCCACCGGTCCGGGCGGGATCAGCCGATCGGAGGCCAGGGGCGGCCGAAGACGCCGCTCCGGAAGCAGCCTGTCCTCCAGGGCGGCGAAACGGGCGCTCATCATCGCCCCGACTTGGTCCACAATGGAGCGACGCATCTCGTCCAGTTCCGTCGGGGGCGCTGTCACAGAGACAACTGTCGCGGGGGCCGCAGCTGCAGGAGCAGCCACGTCCAGGGTCACCCTTGCGGAAGCCGCTTTGGCGGCCTCGGCGAAGGCCTCCAATGCGGGTGACCTCCTATCCTCGGGGCGGGGACTCGGCTGATGTTCGGAGTGCATCCGCTGCAATTGACTGCGCAGGAACTCCACTCTCTTCTTCAGCCGAGAGTTTTCATCTTCCGCCTTTTTCAGTTCTTGGGGAACTGTCAGGTCAAAGATGCCGTCAACAGCCTGCGCAATGACCTTGGCGGCATCCTTGAGCGTCTTGACGAAGGTCCCCTTGAGGTTCCTTGACGAGCCGGCCACTCGGAGGATGTTCTGCACCTGCTGAAGTGCAGCCTCCTTATGGTCGGCCGGGCCAAGGGACCATGACGTCATGCTGGCCGCTTTTTCTTTTTGAGCGGCAGCGTCAACGGCCAGCTCCTCCTCGATCTGGAGCTCCAGTAATTCCCTTTTACGGGCTGCGAGCTCCACCTTCGACGTGGCGCCTTCTGCGGTCGAGGGTGGTCTCCCTCTACCACCTGAAATCTTAGTCGCCTTCTTGGCGACGCCTTCCTCCACCTCTAGGGTGCGAGTGCGTTTCTTCGCCGCAGTTGTGCGGGACCCTTCGCTAGCCGCCGAGCAAGCTGAGTCCGAGAACGACATCTCACTGTTCTCGTCGGCGGCTCGGGAAGCCTCTTTCACGGCGGCCTCCCACTCTCGTCGTACCGCCGTGATGGTAGCAACGCTCTCTGGCGGCGCCTCGTCATCATCCGAATCACAGAGTGACTCGGACAGTTTCGAGGCAGCCGCTCGCATTCTTTCCGCAAGAGTTGCGGAACGTTCTAACACAACCACTGGTTGGTTATTTCGCGTACAATCGGTGTCCGTTGGGATTTCGCTATGGTCGTGGGTGTGATGAGTCAGAGTGCCCCCCCCAGAATACGAGGGGCAGCCAGAGCCCGAGGGCCCTGGGGAGGATTCTCCGGCCTGGGACAGGCCGGTACCTCCCTGGGGTAGTAACTTTTTGCTATGCTTCATCATGTTAGTTTTACTGATCCACAGCTTCGAGCGCTAGGCGGAGTTTAGCCCCTCCGCTTTTCAGCCGCGGCACGCCGACCGCAGCATTAGGCACTTAGAGCCGACCGGCCTTTCAACGTCGACAAACACACCTTAATAAGGGCCCGCTCACTGTCCTCTCTTCAAGCGGAGAGTACAGGGAGCGAGCGACTCAACCAACCTTGTTCTTGGATCAATTGCAGGCTCCCAGTCTCTCCTCGAGCGAGGAAAGAGGGGAACGACCAGCAACCGACCCGACAAGACGCGCCACCCGCTGCACCCGACCCTCTCCAAAACGGAGATTGAAGGGGGCAGCCAGGCGCAACCACACTTCCGGACAGAACCGGGGGACATAGGGGGAGGAAAAGGAGGGATGGGACCGAAAACTGGGGAAAGGTAGCGCATGACTGTTTTAGTTATGTCTGTTCAGAAGGACCAGACCAATAGCAGGCAGCAACCGCGAGCAGGATACAGTCACACTTGCCTTGGGGATCGTCGCGACCGTGCGCTACTCCCAAGACCACGCCAAATTGCTTGCCGGGACAGACAAGCAAAATAGGCGAGAAGCTGTGCCACTGCGCCTCGAAGGACGCGTATGGTGGGATAGCCTTTCGCCCGCCCAAACCTAACCTAACCTAACCTAACCTAACCTAACCTAACCTAACCTAACCTAACCTAACCTAACCTAACCTAACCTAACCTAACCTAACCTAACCTAACCTAACCTAACCTAACCTAACCTAACCTAACCTAACCTAACCTAACCTAACCTAACCTAACCTAACCTAACCTAACCTAACCTAACCTAACCTAACCTAACCTAACCTAACCTAACCTAACCTAACCTAACCTAACCTAACCTATAAATCAGGCACGACCTCGAGTCGCTAGCCAACATGAAGTTGACAAGCCGCATCTAATAAGATGTTAGCTAAAAGTGGGACTCGAGGCCGTGCTTGACGGAATGAGATACTGAGATGTCCAAACTCCAGCGCAATAAATTAAATAGTTGCCACGACAACCTCAGTACCCAGAAATGAAACCAGAAGGAGAAATAATTAAAACCAAAGTAAAATTATATATATTATTATAAACTATTACAAATACAAGATCACATGAAATTAGCACATATACACACAGAATAAAACACCCCAATTAGTAACTTCGAAACTAATAAGAAAACTATGACATGCATAAACTAAAATATACCAATAAATAATCTCGACAATATATAAGAAAATAGGTACAACTAATAGGTAAAATCGCCAAACTAACTTAAATATCAAAATATATGAATCGCAGCACCATAATAGCTCAGACAGGTCTCCAACACATATTGGAGGAAACTCCGACGAACAAATTTATAAAAAAAAAAAAAAAAAAAACCTAACCTAACCTAACCTAACCTAACCTAACCTAACCTAACCTTTTTTTTTTTTTTTTTTTTTTTTTTTTTTTTTTTTTTTTTTTTTTTTTTTTTTTTTGCCGAAGAGAAAACCCTTTATGGGTACCCGCCCGTGCTCGGGGGACACGAGCGGGTTATGTCGGAGTCCTTGATCCATCAACACTCGGGGCCATACCCCCGGCTGTTGATGGACCAAGTGTACCGACTAAAAACTCTCCGGTGACACCATAGTCGCATAGTGTCGGGGACAACAGGAACTCCATTGTACGACAACTGCAGCCCCGACGCGACCGCCTGTTTAGGCCCCTCTGGGAGCATAAGACACCCCCCCAATTTTCCCCCCCTCCCTACTAGGCACCATGCCGGTGTCACTCGGCATGGCGTCTCCCCCTCGAACTGGGCGACAGACTCCCCCGAGTCTGCCACCCAGGTGATTTCGATGGAGACACCCATGTACTCAGACTGTAACATCTGAGACCATGGGCATCTCCGCCTCTAGCGCCCCGGGGGCACTTGCCTCCGTCGGCCGCCCCTGCGTCGCGGGAATCGACTCAGGGGCGGCAGACCGAGCCGCCTTCCTACCACTGGTCTTAGGGGCCTTACACGCCCAGCCGCCCAACAAATGGCCGGGACTTCGCCCGGTGTTGACGCACAGCGCGCAGTGTGGTGCGGATTTGCAGCCAGCGGCCTTGTGGCCCGGCTTTCCGCACCTATAGCACAGCGCGCTACGGTCACATCCCCCCTTGCACTGCTCTCGAACGTGACCCGGTTCGAGACAGCGGTAGCACCTCATCGGCCTCACCTCCAAGAGATTGACTCTCGCGGAAGTGAAGCCGACCAGAAGCCGATTTGCAGCCACCTTCTTTGCTGCCTCCACTGGGCAGCTAACTACTATGGTGCCGAGGGGTGTCCGGTCACGCAGCACTTCCCCCGCCTTGACCGCGTCCACCGGGCACCCCCCGGCACGGGCGACGGCCTCCACCACCTCCTCCTTGGTGACCGAATCATCCAGTCCCACCAAACGCATTGACGCGCACTTGATGGGCCTGGAGATGGCCACATCCTCCGCGGGCAGCGCCGCACTCAGTGCGGCCGCCAGGGCGTCCGCCTTAGGGCCACTCTCCTCCCCAGCCACTTCGAGCAGACGGGCTCCAGTGGCCGAAACCTTGAACCCGAGGGGGCCGGTGCCCAGCTCTTCTATATTTATTAGCCCCCTCGCCCGGGCTATGATGTTTGCATACGTGACGCCGCGCGCCGCAGCGTCCGGCTGCAGCTTTATGGACACCGCAGCCGAGCGAGGCGGCCGGGGCGTCCGCAGTTTGCGCCTGCGCTTCCTTTTTTGCTTGCGCTGAGGTGCCCGCACTTGATTACTATCCGTCCGTGCACCCCCCGCTTGATGCACGGCAGACTTTTTCTTCCGCCCAACCACCTCAACCCACGGAACCTCCGCGGTTGGCGCGGTCGACGGGGGCGGGATAGGTCGGGGCTCCACCTGGGCCGGCCTCGCGGGTGCCGGCGCAGGAAGCGCATTGCGCTTCTTCGCTCCCTTTCTTTTCGGGGCGGTAACAACCGGTCCGAGCGGGATCGGAGGGTCGGAGGCCAGGGGCGGCCGAAGGCGCCGCTCCGGAAGGAGCCTATCCTCCAAGGCGGCAAACCGGGCGTCCATCATCGCCCCGACCTGGTCCACAATGGCGCGATGGACCCTCTCCAGCTCCGTCGTCGTCGGAGCCGCCGCTCCAGGACCTGCTGTTGCGGGGACCGCCGCTGCAGGAGCAGCCGCTCGCGGGGTTGCCCTTGCGGAAGCCGCTTTGGCGGCCTCAGCGAAGGCCTCCAGTGCGGGTGACCTCCTATCCTCGGGGCGGGGTCCCGGCTGATGCTCGGAGTGCATCCGCTGCATTTGGCAGCGCAGTAACTCCACCCTCTTCTTCAGCCGAGAGTTTTCCTCCTCGGCCTTCTTCAGCTCTTGGGGAACTGTCAGGTCAAAGATGCCGTCAACAGCCTGCGCAATGACCTTGGCGGCATCTTTGAGCGTTTTGACGAAGGTCCCCTTGAGGTTCCTTGACGAGCCGGCCACTCGGAGGATGTTCTGCACCTGCTGAAGTGCAGCCTCCTTATGGTCGGCCGGGCCAAGGGACCATGACGTCATGCTGGCCGCTTTTTCTTTTTGAGCGGCAGCGTCTATAGCGAGCTCCTCCTCGATCTGGAGCTCCAGCAATTCCCTTTTACGGGCTGCGAGCTCCACCTTTGATGTGGCACCTTCTGCGGGCGTGGGTGGCCTACCTCTACCACCCGAGACCTGCCTGGTCGCCTTCTTGACGACGCCATCCTCCACCTCCAAGGTGCGAGAACGTTTTTGCGCCGCAGCCGTGCGACGCTCTACGCTCGCAACCGAGCCAGCCGAGTCGGAGAACGACATATCGTCGTTTTCGTAGCCGGGTCGGGAAGCCTCCTTCAAGGCAGCCTCCCATTCACGCCTTACTGCCGTGATGGCAGCAATACTCTCTGGCGGTGCCTCGTCATCATCCGAATCAAAGTTTGACTCGGACAGTTTCGAGGCAGCCGCTCGCATCTTCTCCGCAAGTGATGCGGGACGCTTACCGTCTAAACGCTCCAGTATAACCACCGGAGTCCTGTTCCTTGAGCAATCAGTGTCCTTTTTAACATAGCCTTGGTCGTCGGTAAGATGTGGCGTAGTGCCCCCCCCAGAATACGAGGGGCAGCCAGAGCCCGAGGGCCCTGGGGAGGATTCTCCGACCTGGGACAGGCCGGTACCTCCCTGGGGTAATTTACTGTTTCTATGCGACATCATTAAATTATTGTTTGCTGATCCACAGCTTCGTGGCGCTTGACAGAGCTTGGCCCCTCCGTTTTCAGCCGCGGCACGCCGACCGCGGCATTAGGCACTTCGAGTCGACCAACCTATCGACGCCGACATACACAACTCACAACAGATGCCCGCACCCTGTCCTCTCCTCAAACGGAGAGTGCAAGGAGCGAGCGACTCATCCAACCTTTCGTGGCCAGAAACGAAAGACAGCTCCCGGTCACTCCTCGAGCGAGGAGCGAGGGGAGCGAGCGAACGAACCAACCACGACGCGCCACCTGCTGCACCCGACCCTCTCCAAAACGGAGATTGAAGGGGGCAGCTAGGCGCAACCAAACTTCCGGACAGAACCGGGGGACATGGGGAGAGGAAAAGGAAGTATGGGACCGAAAATTGGGGAAAGGTAGCGCATGACTGTTTCAGTTATGTCTGTTCAGAAGGACCAGACCAATAGCAGGCAGCAACCGCGAGCAGGATACAGTCACACTTGCCTTGGGGATCGTCGCGACCGTGCGCTACTCCCAAGACCACGCCAAATTGCTTGCCGGGACAGACGAGCAAAATAGGCGAGAAGCTATGCCACTGCGCCTCGAAGGACGCGTGTGGTGGGATAGCCTTTCGCCCGCCCAACCTAACCTAACCTAACCTAACCTAACCTAACCTAACCTAACCTAACCTAACCTAACCTAACCTAACCTAACCTAACCTAACCTAACCTAACCTAACCTAACCTAACCTAACCTAACCTAACCTAACCTAACCGTCGATTTTCAATACTTTCTGTTGACTTTAGTATAGTAAACATTTATATATTTAAACTCGATTAGTCGAGCCCGATCTTTTGAGACCATTTCCCGAGAAAATTTCGAAGGAAAATTATAAACTTTCCCTACATTGACATATTTTTGGAACTTTAAACCCCAAAATTTTCAGATTTTTCTTCTGGCGAAATTCCAAATTTGCTATCGTTGCACAGCCCTCGTCAGCCCCTATCCGCAGACACCCCATTTATAGGGGTAGCGCGAAAATTGGCCAAATCTTATATCGGACCGAGGTATAGTACTGAGTGCAATAATTTGGGTTTTCGTCGATTTTCAATACTTTCTGTTGACTTTAGTATAGTAAACATTTATATATTTAAACTCGATTAGTCGAGCCCGATCTTTTGAGACCATTTCCCGAGAAAATTTCGAAGGAAAATTATAAACTTTCCCTACATTGACATATTTTTGGAACTTTAAACCCCAAAATTTTCAGATTTTTCTTCTGGCGAAATTCCAAATTTGCTATCGTTGCACAGCCCTCGTCAGCCCCTATCCGCAGACACCCCATTTATAGGGGTAGCGCGAAAATTGGCCAAATCTTATATCGGACCGAGGTATAGTACTGAGTGCAATAATTTGGGTTTTCGTCGATTTTCAATACTTTCTGTTGACTTTAGTATAGTAAACATTTATATATTTAAACTCGATTAGTCGAGCCCGATCTTTTGAGACCATTTCCCGAGAAAATTTCGAAGGAAAATTATAAACTTTCCCTACATTGACATATTTTTGGAACTTTAAACCCCAAAATTTTCAGATTTTTCTTCTGGCGAAATTCCAAATTTGCTATCGTTGCACAGCCCTCGTCAGCCCCTATCCGCAGACACCCCATTTATAGGGGTAGCGCGAAAATTGGCCAAATCTTATATCGGACCGAGGTATAGTACTGAGTGCAATAATTTGGGTTTTCGTCGATTTTCAATACTTTCTGTTGACTTTAGTATAGTAAACATTTATATATTTAAACTCGATTAGTCGAGCCCGATCTTTTGAGACCATTTCCCGAGAAAATTTCGAAGGAAAATTATAAACTTTCCCTACATTGACATATTTTTGGAACTTTAAACCCCAAAATTTTCAGATTTTTCTTCTGGCGAAATTCCAAATTTGCTATCGTTGCACAGCCCTCGTCAGCCCCTATCCGCAGACACCCCATTTATAGGGGTAGCGCGAAAATTGGCCAAATCTTATATCGGACCGAGGTATAGTACTGAGTGCAATAATTTGGGTTTTCGTCGATTTTCAATACTTTCTGTTGACTTTAGTATAGTAAACATTTATATATTTAAACTCGATTAGTCGAGCCCGATCTTTTGAGACCATTTCCCGAGAAAATTTCGAAGGAAAATTATAAACTTTCCCTACATTGACATATTTTTGGAACTTTAAACCCCAAAATTTTCAGATTTTTCTTCTGGCGAAATTCCAAATTTGCTATCGTTGCACAGCCCTCGTCAGCCCCTATCCGCAGACACCCCATTTATAGGGGTAGCGCGAAAAATCGCCCCCCCGCCCACCCCGTTGTTGCTCACTGCGTTGATTTTATCAACTAGCGAAAGTAGGTATTTTCAAGTAAACGCAGATACCGCGGCGCGGGTGGTGGATTCGGCGACAGACATACCTGAAACAGGAAAAACACTTAGCTTTACTGACCCCAACCCTTTTACAGTTGGGAAAAAGGAATAGACATAGCGTTACTACTCGAATTAATAATAAATTGACTTAAAGTACTCACGTACTTGGACTGGTTACGCATAAGGACTCGCTCGACACGTAGCGCTGCGACGACAGTTTTCGCTGACTGTACAATAGAATTTGACGAACAAACACGACGACTGCATCCGACGATAGTACCTGAAACGAAAAATAAGTATTAATAAATCGACATAAACTCATTAAAAATTATTAAATAATAAACGTATCCTAGAATTAGGATATAAAATAGAGATAAGTCTTGACCCAACTCCTATACAGTTGGACTAGGTATAAGTAGTAAGTATAGACTCGGCTAAAAAGGCCATATAAAAATAAAATTTTAACCCATAACTAGCCATATATACAATTAAAATTAATTTTACTTAATATATTTATACAATTTTAACTAACAAATCCATCAATTATATACTCAGCCTCTATACAGCTGTAGTAACTTGATTATATAAACAAAACCCCCCAATATGTTCGGCTTCCGTACCCCCGCCAAGACACAGGAACCAAAGGGACATCAGACATCCCCTAAGCTGGCAGAACTGACGCGGACCACCAGCGTCAGGCGGAGTATCGGCGAATGGGAGCAAGCAGCCGATACGTCAGAAGGGACGTTGGATATAGCCACTTACCCTAACAGAGCAGCCGAAGCCAGGGCCTGCCTCAACCGAGCAAAACAACATCTTGCCAACTCACGAAATCTCAAAACAGAGATAAAAGAGGCGGTGTTGCAGGCCGTGGATCGAATGTATTTGTTGGTAAAGGAGGCGGAAGCTGAGGAAAAGGCAAAGGAGAAAAAAGGGCCCAAAGACTCCAAAATTGACTCCAAAAAGGAGGACACAAATGTGTTGGAAAGGAACACAAAGGCTTGGCTCAACAAATTGGAGGAACATAGTAGGCTGCTACAAGATCACGGAAAAGAGACGGCAGAGCTACGAAAGAAAGTAGAGATAGCAACAAAGGCTATAACAGAAGCGGCGGCAGCTAAACCGACGTATGCGGAAATGCTGACAGCCGCAAAGCCACCGTCGCCAAAGCCCCACCACTCAATCCTGGTGTCTTCCACTCAAGTGGCGGACACCAGTGAAGATGTGGTTTCGAGGTTGAGGACTACCTTGCGGGCAAAAGAGACCGGTCTCCAAGTCAAATCCCTACGCAAGGTCAAGGACCAAAAGGTGGTCCTCAGCCTTAAAACCAGAGAAGAAGCCTCCAAAGTTACAGCCAGCTTAAGGACAAACCAGCTGCTCAAGGTGGAGGAAGCGAGAAATAAAAACCCACTTGTTATTTTGAAATATATGATGGCCTATAACACGGACGAGGAGGTGATACAGGCCATCAAAAATCAGAACACGGAAGTGACGCGGGGCCTGTCCGCTGACGAAATAGCAGCCACCACAGTAAAATACAGACGGCGAGTGAGGAACCACCTGCAGTGCCACATAGTACTGCAAGTGGCACCCCTTATGTGGCAGCGGATGACGACGGCGGGCAGGCTCCACGTAGACCTGCAATACTTGCAAGTAGAGGACCAGTCGCCATTAATTCAATGCACGAAGTGCCTAGCTTTTGGCCACGGCCGTAGGTCATGCCAGGAAGAGACGGACTCGTGTACCTACTGCGGTGGCCAACACCAAAAGGCGGATTGTCCGGACCTGGCGACTGGTCTTAAGTTAAAATGCAAAAATTGCGTACAGACAAAACTGCAAGAAATAGAGCATGGGGTATTCAGCGATGAATGCCCCATCAGGAAAAAGTGGGAAAACATAGCAAGGGCAAGTGTTGCCTACTGCTGAGAAAATTCCCTTGAGCAGCAAGATGACAGAAGTAGCGGTGAGCGCGCGGGTGATGGTGCGAAGAGGCAAAACAGAGAAAAATAAAAGGAACATTATATTACTTACCATCCAGAAGGTCTCGAACATCAGAAGCCACAAAACTCAAAGTGCCTCTCTGCGCCATCACGGCCGCGTACTCGCCGCAAACCTGGAAATAAATACAAAAAATAATCACACAAATAAATTGTCCCATGCCTTAAATTTAAATAGCCTTAACATAAGAAAGGAAACGGTACGAACACGGAAGAGAACCAACTTAGTGAAAAGAGGCAGTTTTGGGATGCGAGAAGAAAGTCGAACTGACCGGTTGGTGATAGACCACAATTCGACGCAAAATTTTAGGAACGAAATTAAATTTCATTACAAAATAAAAGAACTCGTCATGGTAATCACCGACAGGTCACCGCGGAAAACGACCCAACGCGCCGGTATGACCCACCCCCTTGCACTCGCTATACAACTTAGAATATCGAGATTAAAGGGAAGGGGGTGCGACACCAGGATATACCCAGCTACCTATACATACATAAAAATAGGCACGACCTCGAGTCGCTAGCCAATATGAAATTGACAGACCAGCATCATGAAGATGCTAGCCAAATAGGGACTCGAGGGCGTGCTTATGGAAAGAGAAGTTAAGAACAAAAAAGTCAGTGCACAAAAGTAACAAACAAACCCTCAGTGCCTAGCAGAATGTGTAGAAAGAATAGAAGAAGGATAGTTATAGAATGAACTAAGTACATAATATAAATAGCAACTTGGAAAATAAAACATAAGAAAAATTAAACAGAGTTAAAAGTCAAAACAGCATCAGAACATTGATAAAGATACTTAAATTAAAATACTTGAGAAAGTACAATAAGATAGAAATACCAAAATCAGAAAGTAAAACTCTCACAATCCTAACAATGTTAATGTTAAAGCAAATAGAATATAGAAAAGGGCTCCAACAAATATTGGGGGAAACTTTGTCATTAACCTTAATAAAAAAAAAAAAAAAAAAAAAAACCTAACCTAACCTAACCTAACCTAACCTAACCTAACCTAACCTAACCTAACCTAACCTAACCTAACCTAACCTAACCTAACCTAACCTAACCCAACGCGCTCGAGCCCCCCTCGTGTAAGCATCGTTCCGAAGTTGCTCCGCGTTCGAAAAATCGCAAAAATAGGTTTTTTGTGTCGGATTGCAGTGAATTTGGTGTCAGAACGTGCGTCTCTGTGTGTGCAACAGTGTGGTGCAGTGCGCGCTGGTGTACTGGATTTTTTCCGGCGATTTTCACTGGAAAAACCGGATTTATAACCTAAAAAGGTAAATTTTTCAACCTTTAACCGCGTGCGCTGCAAAATCTAGATCACGAACACATAGTTTTTAAATTGTAGTTTTACGCGCATTTCTGAGACGCACGTTTTGGTACCACTTCCAGATTTTTCCGATCAGCGTGCGAAGTAGAAATCGCATAAAAGCGAAAACCACGTGGCCACGTGCTCGTGGAATACGCAACATATTTCAGTGTTTTAGAGCGTAAATTTATACTCTCATAAGAGGCCTACAACCCCCCTATTTGGAAATTTTTAAAATCTTTCTCAATAATTTGTAGTACTCAAATTGCGAAATAGTGAATTTTTAAACGCCCCTAAATCTAAAACAAGATCTATAACATATATTTTTTATTTCCTCCAGTTATAGATCTTCAAATTCTCTATCATTTTCCAAATTTTTAGATTTTTCTCATTAGTAGTTTCCGAGCAAAAATTTTTTCAATAAATATAACCTTACACGAGGTCACCGAAGGAGAGGGCTGGGCGACTGCATCCCTTCTGGAAAGTGGAGCGGCTACTAACGAGGACGCTATATCCGTTTGCAGGTTTCGAATCGGACGACTGGCTCCTGAGATATCCAACTTTTAAAGTGAATTTGCTGTTTTTTCAATTTCGCCCTTAGGTCGCGCATCGCATGGAGATTTTATGAATTAAACCAGCATCCCCATTACGAGACGCTTCATACGAATCCAAATTCGGGGTGATTCGGTCCAGCGGTTCCGGAGTTAGCCTTTCGAGGGTGACAGCCGCCGCCATCTTGAATTTATTTGACCGCGATTTTCTCGGGAACCAGTGGTCCGATTTTGACGCAGTTTTCTTGTGGGTGGTTAGGCTGAGTGGGCCTTCACCGCGAGCTTGGCGGACGGGGGGGAAAATTTCTCGGATTTTCGGGCTGGATTTTCGGAGCGCGCGGATTACCTTGCGAGAGGCCCAGGCCAGCAAACCAAATCCGGGCGCTCTGCGACCTCCGGTTCGGAAGTTACGGGGGTTTTAAACTCCGACCGCCATCTTGGACGCCATATTGAAAATATTCGGAGGGTCATAGCTCCGCGACCGGTGGTCCTAGAGCGACGCGGATTTCTTGTGGGTGCTAGGCGCGGGTGGAGCTACCCTGTGGGCGAGTGAAAAACGCGAAAGGCCACTTCCGGTTTCTGGCCGCTATTTTATTTACGCGCGGACTTTGTCTTCCTGGGGCCATACGGACGCTGCTTTTCCCAGCTTTCTGCGACCGCTGGATCCCGAGATATCCCAATTTATAGTTTTGCGCCGCCATCTTGGGCGCCATCTTTAAAAACTTCAACTGGCTATATCTCGGGAGCCAGTGGGCTGATTTCTGCGCGGTTTTCGACTGCTTGCTGACCCTGGGGAGGAGTATTAACGACACCTAGGCGCGAACGCCAACTACGCGAAACAGCGCTCCAAAACTTTGAACCCGCGAATACCCGAGACCCGCGGTCAAATTTAATTGAATTTTGGGGACTGGGGTCGTCAGGGGGGTAGGCACCAGAGTGTATCTGGGGCGCGGGCGGATCGGGGCTCCCTTGAGGCGAAGTCGGTTCACAACTTTGCTGTGCTGTGGCACGGGAACGGATGCTCTGAGGTTGGCGTTACTGATTGGGCGAGACACACGGGCCACTGATACACTAGAGACACTCTTGTGAATCACTCTGGTGGAGGTACGTAAACCAGTTAAAGGGCCTCAGTGTACTTGGTGCGAACCGGTAGCCATATATCGGGTCGCTCTTTTGTTCTTTGTTCCTTCTCTTCTAGCACGAACTAGGCGCCCGAACGGAGATGGCTAGTCGGCCCGCTCCCGCGTTCCCGGCGGCCAAGTCGGCCAGGGCGGCCAAAAAGAAGACCGCTCCCACGACATCCGGGACAGGCTCCGGAAACGAGCAGAGGGCCCAGACATCTGCGAAGAAGGCGGCTCACGAGCGGGTGGATATGCCACTGCCTGGACGAGATCAGGGCTGCGCGGACCGCACCCTTACACCGCCGGTGGATGTGGGGAAGGAGCTGGACGTAGCTGCGTCGCGTGGTCGAGATGAGGGGCCGGAGCGATTGCCACTGGGTGGCGACCACCTTGAGACGGGGCAAAGGCGAGGTTCAGTCAGCTCGGCCGACGAGTGGTCCGACGCGGACGCACTGACCGTGGGCAGCAGAAGGTCAAGCCTGCTGCCGGGCGTAAGGACGGGTGTATCCATGGACCTTGCTACAAAGAGAGCCAACGAACTCTACCTCTCGGGCAAGGACGCCCTCGAAAAGGCTGCGAATATGAAGCGGGAGTTTAAGACCGAGGCCCTCGAAAGTCTACAAACCCTCTATGAGATTGTCCTGGCCATCTCGGACTCCAGGTCTAGACACATTACCGAGTTGGAGAGAGAGAGAGTGCGGTCAGCTCGCGAAATAGTCAGGACCGAGAGGGCCCATAATAGGCAATTGGCCACACTTAACGCAGACCTCATAGCCAAGCTGCGGGACACGCACGACGCCATCGTCAGCACCCACAAGGTGGCCGAGGGTATACGGGGGTGGCTAAACTTTGAGCTCGACGCGCCCCTCAGGGACATCGGGACGATCCGAGGGGAAATACGAACGCTGGTGATACAGTCAAAGTCCCATCAGACCGCAACTGGCTCTAGGACAGAAGATGCCCAGCGCGATGTACTGGGATTACTAAACTCCCGACTAATAGGCCTCGAGGAAGAGCTCGGATCATTACGGCGAACTATGGAGCACCTCCAGGAAGAGATTGGGAAGGCGGCCAAGCCGCGATCGCCGCTGCTCGACCTGCAGTGGGACCCGATGTTGGACCCGCAACCGGAGCCGGTACCGTCCACACACCTGATGGAGACGGTACTGAATGAAATTATAAGCTTCAGGCAAGAGTTTAACGAATCTGCACAGGCCCGGGCGCAGCAGCTTACCGAAGACCGGCTGAGGGAAGAGCTCGGATCGGCAGTGGGTCCTCTCCGGGAACAGGTCAGGGGCATCGCGCGAGGCCTGGAAGAACTACGCAACAGGGACCCGCCGTCGCCGCCCGCATGCGTGCCGGCCATGCTGGGAACCGAGCTGGCTCTGATGGAGATAAGGGACAGACTGGACCAGCTGGTGGATGGACGAGAGAACCGGCGAGGAGGGGAGGCCAACAAGACAACGTCCATATCAACCGTTGAGTCACCGGTCATGCATTCACGAACCCCTGGGGAGGAAGCGGTGAGGGCGCAGACTGGCGCCGGGCCTACTTATGCAAGTGTCGCCAGACCCAAATACTCCATGGTTGTGGAGTCCCTGGACCCTCGTCACAGTAGCGAAGAAGTGATCCAGGCGCTGAAGACCTCCGTGGATGTCATTGACCTGGGCATAGGCATAACAGGATTGCGAAAGGCCCGTAACCAGAAGGTGGTGATCGCGTGCGGGACCCCCAGGGAGAGAACGGCGCTGAGTGAAGCGATAGGACGCTCGGGGGCTAGGCTCACTGCCAGACCGGTGGCAAACAAGAACCCCCTAATTAGACTCATCGGCGTTGCACATGACCTTACAGATACCCAAATAGAGGCGGCCCTATTCAAGCAAAATGCTGATCTCCTTCTGGACACACCACCGGACAAAAGATCAGCTAAGGTCCAGAGAAGAGCCAGGGGCAGAACATCAGCCATGTCGGACGTCATTATGGAGGTCAGTCCCGCGGTCTGGGGTAAAATAAATGGAGCAAGAGTTCGAGTGGGGTTCCAGATGGTGCAGGCCGTGGATCAGTCCCCCTCGCTACAGTGCTTTCACTGCATGGGATATGGTCACCGAGCTCGGGACTGCAACAGAGAAGATCCTGTATGTGGGTACTGCGCGGGCAGGCACGACACCAGGAAGTGTGGGAACTCGAACGGGGCACCTACGTGCGCAAATTGTCTAACCACCAAGACAACACCATGCGCCCACCCAGCCTGGAGCAGGAGTTGCCCGGAATGGATCAAGTGGGACAGACTGTCACGGGTAGGGGTAGCCTACTGCTGAGGGCACCTTAATGAGAGTACAGTTTCTGCAGGCAAACTTGGGCAGAGGACTAGCTGCAACAAAGGACGTTCTCAATGCAGCCGTTCGGCAGGGCATTTCCTGTATTCTCTTGCAGGAGCCTTTCGTCGGGGCAAAGGGATATCTGTCGTGCGGTGCGCGAGTCATTCAGTGTAATACTGGCACCGAGCCGGTCAAGGCTGCCGTGGTCGTCCCCGACCCTAATATACAGATTTACGAAAATCCGGACCTTATAAATAAGAATATTGTCGCCGTCAAAATCAGAGTAGGTAACTTAAACATAGGCATTATTAGTGCGTACCTCGAGGGAGACAGGGACATTCACCCTTACCTTGCGAGACTCGCTGAAGTCCTGAATGCTATGGACACCCAACACGTCATCGTGGGAGGCGACGTGAACGCCAGGAGTCCTTGGTGGGGCTGCGAGACGGAGGACGGCAGGGGATCAGCGATTGCGGACCTTTTCTTGAGCACAAATCTCCACGTGCTAAATCGAGGCGCCACACCCACCTTCCACATCTACAGGGGGGGCGTCCTCTACGAGAGCATCGTCGACGTGACCGTGTGCACGCAAGGAATCCTCTCAAAAATTGCTGACTGGAGGGTTGATCCGGACTTTTCGGATATTTCTGACCACAGACCGATCAGATTCTACATAAGGCTAGGCCCAGACGAGACTGTAAGGGAAAAGGCGGCCACAAGGAAATTTAACACAGCCAGAGCCGATTGGGGGCATTTCCAAGACACACTCGGGACAAAATTGAATGAAAATAACATCAAAAGTGAGAGAATTAAACATATACTTACAACTACGGAATTGGACGATCTCATAAGCGAATTCAATGAGGCGGTCACAGGAGCATGCGAGACAGCCATACCGTTGGTTAAGACTAAAGAGTGGAAGAAGGTCTCGCATTGGTGGACCCCGGAGCTAGAACAGCAAAAGCGGGAGCGGATCCGCCTACGGAAAAGCCTAAGGCACGCAAATGCGAGACGCAGGCCCGCCCTTCTTCAGAAGTATCTAAGTGTCAAGGAGAAGTACAAAGAGGCAATCCTGCTTGCGATGACCTCCAGCTGGAAGAACTTCTGCACGCGTCAGGAGAAGGAGAACATCTGGCAGGGGATCTACAGAATCCTGAAGGTGTGCGGGGGAAGGCGGGAGGAGACGCTACTGCGAGGTGTATCCGGAGAAATTCTGTCACCCAGGGACTCTGCTGAGCTGTTGGCTGCTGCATTTTATCCACACGATGATCCAGCTATAGACAACGAGGCCCAGACATTGACTCGCGAGAAGGCCTCAGAGATCCTCAGATGCGTTGACTCTTCGGCGCCGGGAGGAATGGCGCCGTTTACGCACGAAGAGATAGACTCGGTCTTCAGAGAGATGGATCCAAAGAAGGCCCCGGGCGAGGATGGATTCACAGCGGATGTTTGCCGAATCGCATTCAAGTGCCAACCAACGGTTCTGCTCTCGATCCTCAACAAATGTTTAGATCTAGGATACTTCCCTAAGCAATGGAAAAGAGCTGTTATAAAGGTAATTCCAAAACCCGGGAAGGAGGACTATACCGGTCCCAAGTCATATCGACCCATTGGGCTTCTTCCAGTCTTTGGGAAGACCCTGGAGAAGGCATTCGTCAGGAGACTCACTTGGTGCCTGGGTAGCCGGGGGGGATTGAGCGCAAGACAGTACGGCTTTACTCCCCAAAGGAGCACGGAGGACGCCCTCTACGATGCCATGACATTGGTCAAACAAGGGCTTAAAAACCGGAAGATAATAGTCATGGCATCGTTAGACATTGAAGGGGCTTTTGATAATGCTTGGTGGCCCTCCATATTGGTACGACTGGAGTCGCTCGGCGTTGAACCCGGTTTGCTGCGGCTGATCTGCAGCTACCTCCAGGATCGCAGGATTGAGTTACGCTACGCCGACCAGAGAGTGACCAGGGACACTAACAAAGGGTGCATACAGGGATCTATATGCGGCCCAATATTATGGAACATATTCCTGGATCCCCTTCTTCAGCGAGCGGACCTGCAGAGCGCGCACATCCAGGCGTTCGCGGATGACATTCTTGTCATAGCGCAAGGAAACACAACGGCTGAGGTAGAGGAATCCGCTGCCTCCGCGCTGAACATGATATCCGAATGGGGTCGGGAGTCTAAGGTAAGATTCGCCGCACATAAGACCCAGGCGCTTCTCCTGACAAACAAGCTTAGGTACGACGAGCCCCAGATACAAATGGAAGGGACTCCTATAAACTTTACCAACACCATAAAGGTCCTAGGAGTCAGAATAGACAAAAATCTGAGCTTCCTGCAACATATAGATGACGCCACCAAAAAAGCTATAAACCTGCACAAGGTTGTTGCCGCCGCAGCTAGGACCAATTGGGGATTAAATAGCGAAATACTAAAGACCATTTATCGGACTGTGGTGGAGCCAACTGTCTTGTACGCGGCCAGCGTTTGGGCGGACACACGAGCCAAGAAAGCACAGAAAACGAGACTGGATCGGATCACAAGGCAGTTTTCCGTCCTAATAACCAAATCGCACAGGACGTCGTCGTTGGTTGCAGCGGCAACGCTCGCCGGTATCTTGCCACTTGACCTGAGAGCCCGCGAGCATTTGAAAATTTTCGAGGCCAAAAGAGGGAGAGAGCTGGCAGTCCTGCGAGGGAGGCAAATGGAACGGAAGGCAAGGCCCCGCGACCTCCTGGACCCCCAAAGAAGAACGAGTATCACCTTTGAAGAGATCAACACACAGGAGGAGATTCTGGCACTGGAGAGTGGTTGGAGCCATATATACACCGACGGGAGCAAAATAGAAGATAAGGTCGGCGCAGCGGTATCCATATGGGAAAATGGCGAAGAAGTGGCTCACTCGCGAGCCAGACTACACGACTTCTGCAGCGTATATCAGGCTGAAATGTCCGCCATACTGAAAGCTTTGCAAATGATCGGAGGACGTAGAACTCAAAAGAGATACTATATTCTGAGCGACTCTAGATCTGCCCTCCAGACCATCTCCGACAGTGGATCCCTACAGCCCATCGCAGTTGCGATCAGAGAGCGGATTGAAGAACTTGCAGGAGCAGGGTATCAGGTGAAATGGCAGTGGATAAAGGCTCATGCGGGATTTCCTGGCAACGAGCGGGCGGATGAACTGGCCAAGCAGGGAGCGCTCTACGACAAACGAGCCCCAATATACGATTGCTGTCCCCTGTCCCACGTTAAGCGCCTCATTAGGGACGAAACTATAGACAAGTGGCAAGAACGTTTTCGAGAGGCTGACACGGGTGGAGCACTGAAGACCTTCGTTACAGACGTAAGGGTGGCGTATAAGGTCTTCCGAGGTACGCTACATAATAACCTAAACTCGCAGCTCTTTACCGGCCATGGCGGAATACGTTCGTATCTGTACCGGTTCGGTCTCTCTGTCACTCCATTCTGTGTTTGCGATGATCAATCCGAGGAGACAATAGAGCATATTTTAATCGAATGCCCTCGCTTTGGAAGAAAGCGGTACGATTGCGAGCACAGGATGGGGAGACAAATGGACAGAGTAGGAATTGCTGAGGCTTTCGGGGACGACAACGGCAGGGTGGAGCTCTTGGCCTTCTGCCGGTCGGTCATGCGGTCAGCAGCCAGGGCCAACGGCTCCACTGTAGCTTAGAAATTAGAAGTTAGTCATAGCATAGTTTTAGAATAGGAATAGCATAACACGGGGGAGGTATGGCAAATCAATAGGCGCATCCTTATTGCTTTGCTGAACACTTGTCTGCGCTAAATATTGTGGCAGAAATGTAATATTGTAATTTATAAATGTAAATGTATAAATACTTTAATGTTTTGTTATCTTGTGTACACTCACCTTAAGTGAACAGTGTGCCTGCAGTACATTGTACCAGAAACGCCGGCATGCTTTGTTGGCTTGTGTTGGATGTACATGTGCCTAAAGCAGATATTGTAGCAGTAATAAGTAATGTTCTGTCGATTGTCTTTTTGTTGTATGCCTACCTGTAGTAAATACCGTAGCAGATATTTTTGCTGTACTGTTTTGCTGCTTGTAGTTGTTTAATACTGTAATGGAAGCCAATATCATACCTGTAGTATATTGCAGCAGTAATGCTGCAATGCTTTAATGCTTCATTGTTCGATGTATATTTACCTAAAACGATATTGTATCAGTAAGAAGTAGTGTCTGGTTGTTTGTTGTTCCCGGTGTAACTTATTTGTAGTAAATATTGAGATCGCAAGTGAATAAACTGTAGTTGTAATAAAACTGCAGGTCGCCGCGTACTCAGCTAGCAACTTGGCATAATAGGAAAAAAAAAAAAAAAAAAAAAAAAAAAAAAAAACAAATAGCATATAGTAATAATAGTATAGTACTAATAGCAATAACCTAGTAATAGAGTATAGCATAGTAACAGTAGCTTTGTCATAAGAAGGGGAAAACAAAAAAAAAAAAAAAAAAAAAAAAAAAAAAAAAAAAAAAAAAAAAAAAAAAAAAAAAAAAAAAAGGATATATCTTATGGTAAAACATAAAATGATACAAAAGTTGCTGCATCAGAAAAAGCAGCAGTATTATAGGAAAAAAAAAAAAAAAAAAAAAAAAAAAAAAAAAAAAAAAAAAACCTAACCTAACCTAACCTTTTTTTTTTTTTTTTTTTTTTTTTTTTTTTTTTTTTTTTTTTTTTTTTTTTTTTTTTTTTTTTTTTTTTTACGAAGAGAAAACCCTTTATGGGTACCCGCCCGTGTTCGGGGGACACGAGCGGGTTATGTCGGAGTCCTTGGTCTATCAACACTCGGAGCCGTAGCTCCGGCTGTTGATGGACCAAGTTTACCGACTAAAAACTCTCCGGTGACACACCTTAGTCGCTAGTGTCTGGGTCAAACGGGTCTTAACATATCCGCGACCCTGACGCGAGCACCCTTTTGGGCCAAACTTTGGGCCTTCTTATCGGACCTTACTCCCCCCCTTAAATGGACGCCGTGTTGGTGTCACCCAACACGGCGTCCCCCTCTCGAGCTGGGCGTCAGACTCCCCCGAGTCTGCCACCCAGTTATTTGTATGGAGATACCCACGTCCTCAGTCGCCCGAGGCCATGGGCATCTCCACATCCTGCGCTTTCGGAGCGCTTGACCCGGTCTCCTGCAGATTGGTCACGGGAGTCGCAACCAAAGGAACATTCGGGCCACGTTTTAACCGGCCAGGCTTTCGGGATGCGCAAGCCCTGCCACCCAGCAAATGGCCAGACCGACGTCCGGCCTCAGCGCACAATGAACAACAGGGGGCAGCTTGACAACTTGAGGCCTTGTGGCCCGGCTTCCCACACCTGAAGCACTGCGCTCCGCGGTCTACCTCGCTTCGACACTGTTCGCGGACGTGGCCCGCCAACAAACACCGAAAACATCTTGTCGGCCTCCCCTCCAGCAGCTTGACTTGCGCCGAGGTGAAGCCGACAAGTAGTTTACTCGCCACGACTTTCTTGGCCGCCTCCGTGGGGCAGCCCACTACTATGGTGCCGAGGGGTGTCCTATCGCGCAGAATCTCCCCCGTCTTAACATGTTCGACAGGACATCCCCCGACACGAGAGACCGCCTCTGCCACCTCCTCCTTAGTGACGGAATCGTCCAGGCCCAGTATGCGCATTGACGTGCGCTTAATGGGCCTGGAGACCGCCACTCCATCATCGGCCAGCGCCGCGCTTAGCGCCGCCGCGAGTGCGTCTGCCTTCGGGCCAGCATCAGCCCCCGGCACCTCCAAGAGACGAGCCCCAGTCGCCGCTACTTTGAACCCGAGGTTCTTTATACCCAGATCCGTCGGGTTTACCATCCGCCTCGCCTTCTGCATTATTGAGGCGTACGTCGTGCCACGGGTCACCGCGTCCGGCTGCAGCTTTAGGGCCACCGCAGCCGATCGCGGCGGTCGTAGCCTACGCCTTCGCTTGCGCTTCTTCAGAGGCGCTTGTGAGCGCGTCGGTGTCTTCACTGGCTGCACAACCTTCGCAGGCTGGGCAGCAGGTTTCTTGGCCTTCCTCTTCTTCTTGGCTACCTCGACCCACGACTCCTCCATGGTCGGAGCAGCTGACGGGGGCTGGAGGCCGGGCTCAACCTGCGCCGGGTTTGGTGCCGACGCAGGGAGCTCTTTCGACTTCTTGCCCTTTCCTTTTCCTCTTTTGGAGATGGGCGGTGGTCCCGCTGCCGGGACCTCTAGCAAATCCCTGTGTCGATCCGATGCAAGGGGCGGGCGAAGGCGCTTTTCGGGCGGAAGCCTACTCTCCAGCGCCGCGAAACGTGCGTCCAACATGGCTCCGACACTGTCTATGATGGAGCGCCGGAACTCTTCTTGGCCCGCATCAGGAGCCCCTATTACTGCAGGGGCCGTCTTCTTCAGGGGCGTTTTTGACGCCGTGGCAGCCGGTTTAGGGGCCGCCGCCTCCGTATGCCTTGGGGTGAGGGCGGCGTGCAGGTCCATGTTCTGCTGCCGGAACCACTCCACCTTTAGCTTCAGCCGCTCATTCTCCTCCGCGGCTTTCTTTAGCTCCTGGGGGATTGACGCCTCAAAGATGCCGTCAATGGCCTGTGCGATGACCTTGGCGGCATCCTTGAGCGTCTTTATGAATGTGCCCTTGAGGTTCTTCGACGAACCGGCCACTCGGAGGATGTTCTCCACATGTTGTAGAGCAGCCGCTTTGTGGTCGGCGGGTCCAAGAAACCCTCCTATCCTCCTGAGGGCCTCCTCTTTCTCGGCCGGTGTGGCCGTCCTCTCCCTCTGCCGAGCAGCCTCTTGGGCCATCTCGCGCTCGGCCTGCAGCTCCAGCAGCTCCCGTTCTCGGGCTGCGAGCTCCGCCTTCGCTTTCGCGAGGCCAACATACTGCCCTGTTGTGGGCGGTTTGCCTCTTCCCCGCGAAACCTTGGTCGCTTTTTTGGCGACAGAGTCTTCCTCCGTGCTCGGTTCCGGGCTTCGCTGGCGTTTGTTTTTTGCACCAGCGCTGCGTCGTCCCTCACTCACATGTGAGTCGGCCGAATCCGACAAGCACGACATCTCGTCGTCGGTGTTTCGGCAGGCAACTTCCAAGGCCTTCTCCCACTCGCGCCTTGCTTCCGCGATGGCTGCGGCACTCTCCGGCGGCGCCTCGTCGTCGTCCGAATCGAAGAACGACTCGGAAAACTTAGCGGCAGCCGCTCGCATCTTGTCCGCTACGGTATCGGGGAAGTTTTCCTCCAAACGCTCCAGTCTTACTATTGGAGTCCTAACCGTTTTGCGTAAATCGGTGTCCTTACTACGTATGCCAATTTCGTCGGTGAGATGTAGCGAAGTGCCCCCCCCAGAATACGAGGGGCAGCCAGAGCCCGAGGGCCCTGGGGAGGATTCTCCGGTCTGGGACAGGCCGGTACCTCCCTGGGGTAGTTTCTTTTGGCTTTGCGACATCATAAGTTTTAAGGCTGATCCACAGCTTCGTGGCGCTTGACGGAGCTTGGCCCCTCCGTTTTCAGCCGCGGCACGCCGACCGCGGCATTAGGCACTTTGAGCTGGCAGCCCTTTCAACGCCAGCTAACAACACACAACAACAAGAACTCGCCCCCCGTCCTCTCCTCAAACGGAGAGTACAGGAAGCGAGCGACTCGACCGACCTTTACAGTGAGTGCGAATGTACGGCATCCAGTCCCTCCTCGAGCGAGGAGCGAAAGGAGCGAGCAAACGACCCACCAGCGCGCCACCTGCTGCACCCGACCCTCTCCAAAACGGAGATTGAAGGGGGCAGCTAGGCGCAACCAAACTTCCGGACAGAACCGGGGGACATGTGGGAAGGAAAGAAGGAGGGATGGGACCGAAAACTGGGGAAAGGTAGCGCATGACTGTTTCAGTTATGTCTGTTCAGAAGGACCAGACCAATAGCAGGCAGCAACCGCGAGCAGGATACAGTCACACTTGCCTTGGGGATCGTCGCGACCGTGCGCTACTCCCAAGACCACGCCAAATTGCTTGCCGGGACAGACGAGCAAAATAGGCGAGAAGCTATGCCACTGCGCCTCGAAGGACGCGTGCGGTGGGATAGCATTTCGCCCGCCCAACCTAACCTAACCTAACCTAACCTAACCTAACCTAACCTAACCTAACCTAACCTAACCTAACCTAACCTAACCTAACCTAACCTAACCTAACCTAACCTAACCTAACCTAACCTAACCTAACCTAACCTATTTTATTAAATTATATTATGTTATAGTTATTTTAGTCATTTTATTTTATTATATTGTAATAGAAATAACTAGCATAGTAAGTTAGCATAGTAAGCCTCGTAGCATAGTCATTGTAGCATTGTCCTAAGGGGAAGAAAAGGTAAAAAAAAAAAAAAAAAAAAAAAAAAAAAAAAAAAAAAAAAAAAAATTATATATTATAGTAAAACATAAAAGATAGCTGCATCAGAGAAAGCAGCAATATCATAAAAAAAAAAAAAAAAAAAAAAAAAAAAGAAAAAAAAAAAAAAAAAAAAAAAAAAAAAAACTTACCTAACCTAACCCAATTATATTATGTTATAGTTATTTTAGTCATTTTATTTTATTTTATTGTGAATCTTGTCGTTGATAGGCTTGCAGTCAAATTATCTACAGTTACACTGGAATGTTAGCCAATATTTGCACCTGTACTTTAATGTAGCAGTAGCGCTGCAATGCTGTGTCGTTTTGTTGGTTGATGTACATTTACCTAAAGCAAAAATATTGTCGTAGCAATAAGTAATGCCTTATCGTTAGTCTTTTTGTGGTATGCTGAAATACCGTAGCGTAAGTAAAGTAATGTTTTGTTGTTTGTTGTCTTTGGTATGCTAAACCTGCAGCAAATACTGTAGCCGCTATTTTTCGGGTAATGCTATATCGCTTGTAGTCTTGCAGTAAAGCAATTTGCAGCACGTATTGCAAGTATAAGTCAATAAACTGAAATAGAAATGCATATGCAATGCCTTCTCAACCGGCAACTCAGCATAATAGAAGTAACTAGCATAGTAAGTTAGCATAGTAAGCCTCGTAGCATAGTCATTGTAGCATTGTCCTAAGGAAGGCAAGGTATAAAAAAAAAAAAAAAAAAAAAAAAAAAAAAAAAAAAGTATATATATTATAGTAAAACATAAAAGATACAAAAGTTGCTGCATCAGAGAAAGCAGCAGTATAAAAAGAAAAAAAAAAAAAAAAAAAAAAAAAACCTAACCTAACCTAACCTAACCTAACCTAACCTAACCTAACCTAACCTAACCTAACCTAACCTAACCTAACCTAACCTAACCTAACCTAACCTAACCTAACCTAACCTAACCCAACGCGCTCGAGCCCCCCTCGTGTAAGCATCGTTCCGAAGTTGCTCCGCGTTCGAAAAATCGCAAAAATAGGTTTTTTGTGTCGGATTGCAGTGAATTTGGTGTCAGACCCCTGTGGAACCCCGCACCCGACGTTCCGCTCCTGCCACCGCGACGGCCCGGGGTAAACTACCCGCCTACCCACGAGGTAGTCGCGAATGGTCCAGTGGAGGTATTCGGGGACGCCGTGGTGTTCCAGAGCCGCCAGTATCGAGCGATAGGGGACGGAATTAAACGCGTTGGCGATGTCCAAGGACACCGCCAGTATCACGTCCCCCTGCTCCACGGCCTCCTTCGCCATCCCCTGGACCCGCCTTATGGCGTCCACCGTGGACCTGCCTCTCCTAAAACCAAACTGGCTCCCGTGCAGGTCCGGAACCTAACCTTTTTTTTTTTTTTTTTTTTTTTTTTTTTTTTTTTTTTTTTTTTTTTTTTTTTTTTTTTTTTTTTTTTTTTTTTTTTTTTTGTTCGGGGGACGCGGAGGGGTTATGTCGGAGTCCTTGATCCATCAACACTCGGGGCCGTAGCCCCGGCTGTTGATGGACCAAGTGTACCGACTAAAAACCCTGCGGTGACACCGTCTTCGTCGCGAGTGTCGGGGACCACGGGATCGCTGTTAGGCACGCACCGCGGCCCCGACGCGACCTGCCCTGTTGAGGGCCCACCTTGGGAGTCACCTCCCTGGCGTAAAATACGCCCTCCCTCTACGTAGACGCCGCGTTGATGTCACCCAACGCGGCGTCTCCCTCTCGAGCTGGGAGGCAGACTCCCCCGAGTCTGCCACCCAGGTGATTCGGTAGAGACACCCATGTACCCGGACTTTGACATCCGAGGCCATGGGTATCTCCACGCCCCCTCGCGCCACACGCGCGCGAACCGCCCAGCCGCCGCCGCGCCGCCCCTCTGGCGGCATGCAGCAGCAGCCGGTCGGCCCGGTTCGGCCGGGCTAGGGACCCGAAGGGGCCCCACCGCCCAGCAGGTGGTCGGGAGATTACGCAAACCTACACCGACCACCGTACCACCAAGCCGATCTGCGCCACACCCCTAAGGGCAGGCGCTCGAACGGCTCCCTACCAGGGGCGGCGCCACCTGCTGCACCCAACTCTCTCTCCCGAGGGAGAGCGAGGGGGCAACCAGGCGCCACACCCACACCCTTGCGCCTAAAAGGCGCGTGAGCCTTCCAGCCACCACTGCGCCGCCCCTCTGGCAGCAAGCAGCAGCGGCCGGTCGGCCCAGCACGGCCGGGCTAGGGACCCAAAAGGGCCCCACAGCCCAGCGGGCGGTCGGGAGGTCATTCCCTCTACAAAAATGCACGGCGCACACTAGCGCCGCGCTGACCTCGACCGACCACCCAAACGACAGGCGCCACCTGCTGCACCCCACGGAGGGGCACAACCAGGCGCCACAACCTTCCGGCTAAAGCCGGGGGAAAAAGGAAAGGGAGGGAGGGGAACGAATGGGGAAGGGTAAGCGCATGACTGTTTCTGTTATGTCTGTTCAGAAGGACCAGACCAATAGCAGGCAGCAACCGCGAGCAGGATACAGTCACACTTGCCTTGGGGATCGTCGCGACCGTGCGCTACTCCCAAGACCACGCCAAATTGCTTGCCGGGACAGACGAGCAAAATAGGCGAGAAGCTATGCCACTGCGCCTCGAAGGACGCGTGTGGTGGGATAGCCTTTCGCCCGCCCAACCTTTTTTTTTTTTTTTTTTTTTTTTTACGGGGGGAAATGCCTAGCGCATACCCCCGGGCCGAGGGCACGGCCCGGGTGGTTATGTGGGGCTCGCACCCACTAAAACCCCCCGGCGTCCTACTGCCCTTTTGCCGGGCCACAGGAATCGTCACTGGCATGACCTCTGTGGCACCGGCGGGCTCAGTCCGCAGATAGGCGCGGACCTCGACAAATGTAGGGGGGAGTTCGGTCTCCCCCTACCGCCTGTTGGAGGCTGCGCGGACGCAGCGCTACTTCGGCACGGGCCTGCTAAGTGCTAGGGCGCCGGGGTGCCCTCCCCGACGCCTGCAGGCCGAGATTACGGTGGGCGAAGGTCGTTCCGGGCGTATTCCCTGCGCCTTCGCCCAACGCGCCGTCTTCGAGCGGGATTGGAGGACGTCTCCTCCCGCACCCGCTCTGCCTCCTCTTTCGCGGACATGACGGCCTCGCAGAAGGCCGCCATTGCCGCCCAGGCGCTTTCGCTCCCAACCATGGATGATATCACGGTCGGGAGCGACAGCCCCTGTCCCCCTGCACCGAGCGCTCCGGCGAGCCGGCGCCGCTCGGCATCCCATGCCGGGCACACCAGCATCGTGTGCGCCGCCGTGTCTTCCGGGGCCGCACAATGGTGGCAGCGCTCCGCCTCCTCACGACCGATCCGCCACAGATACCGCCCGAAGCAACCGTGCCCGGACAGTACCTGCGTCAGACGGTACGTGAGGACGCCGTGTCGTCGCCCCAGCCACTCCCAGAAGACTGGCAGCAGCGCAGCGATGACGGCGTGACCGGCAGTGGGATGGGCGAGCTTGCACCGCCAGCTCTCCAGCGCAGCTCGGTACAACTCTGTGCGCCTCGCTCTCGGAGCGCCGGGATCCCGGATGTTGTTGGGATCCCTACGCCAGGCATAAAGCTCGGAGAGCGCCTGGGCCTCCAGCTCCCAGGGAGGCGTACCGGCCAGTAGTGTCGCCGCTTCGAAACTGATGGTGCGGTACCCTCGAACGACCCTGACGGCCATGATTCGCTGCGCGCGATGCAGCAGCACCACGTTTCGGGCCGTCAGGGCGCCCGCCCAGATTGGGGACCCGTATAGGGCCTGGGACCGCACCACCCCTGTATACAGCCTCCTCGCCGAGGCCTCTGGTCCGCCCAAGTTCGGCAACAGCCTCGAGAGGGCCCCTGCAGTCGCCATAAGTTTCGGCGCTAGGGCGGCGAAGTGGGCCCTAAACGTCCAGCGCCCGTCCAATATCAGGCCCAGGTAGCGCATCTGGGCCGAGATCTCGATGCGCTGCCCCCCAACAACGATGTTAGTATCGGGGGGAGGCCGGTTCCTGGGGCCGTGAAAGAACACGGCCTCGGTTTTATCGAGGGCGACCTGCAGGCCGAGCCGCCTTATGCGCCCCACCACTTGTGCCACGCCAGCTGTGGCCAACAACGCCGCCCCCCTGTGACTCCGGGCCCTCGCGGTGACAAGGGTATCGTCCGCGTAGCACGTTACTGCCAGACCCGGCAGCAACGTGCCACGCAGGACCCAGTCGTAGGCGATGTTCCACAGGAGCGGTCCGAGGACAGACCCCTGTGGAACCCCGCACCCGACGTTCCGCTCCTGCCACCGCGACGGCCCGGGGTAAACCACCCGCCTACCCACGAGGTAGTCGCGAATGGTCCAGTGGAGGTATTCGGGGACGCCGTGGTGTTCCAAAGCCGCCAGTATCGAGCGATAGGGGACGGAATTAAACGCGTTGGCGATGTCCAAGGACACCGCCAGTATCACGTCCCCCTGCTCCACGGCCTCCTTCGCCATCTCCTGGACCCGCCTTATGGCGTCCACCGTGGACCTGCCTCTCCTAAAACCAAACTGGCTCCCGTGCAGGTCCGGCCCCGTCTGAGAAAGGTGCTCGACGAGTCTGTCCGCAATCACTCTCTCGAAGAGCTTGCAGACCTCGTCGAGCAACACAATGGGGCGGTAGGCGGACGGCGAGTCTGCCGGGCGCCCCTCCTTCCTGATCAGGACCAGTTTCCCCAGCTTCCAAAGCTGAGGAAACCGGCCCTGCCTGAAGCACTCGGTCCAGAGAGCCCTGAGACGGCGGCCGAGCGGACCGTGGGACAGAACCCACACTCGGCCGGGGACTCCATCTGGTCCGGGTGCCACCTTCTTCGCCCGTAATCTGCGGACGGCGGCGTTCAGCTCCTCTTCCGTAACTTCGGGAGCGGCTTCGCTCGACGGCATGTTGGGTCCGGGTGTCCGGAACATTGCCGGAGCACTGGGAGCCGCTCCTTCTGGGAAAAGGGCCGACAACACGACATCCGCAAACGCCGGCGGCATGGTCTGCGTAAGGGGGGGCGTCCAGGGGCGGAGTTTGTTCCGCACCATGCGGTAGGGGCGTCCCCAGGGGTCGGCGTCGATGGTCGCCAGGAGCTCTTCTCGGGCCCGCGTTTTTGCGTCCGCAATTGCCACCTGCAATGCGGACTTTGCCGCCCGGTAGACGGCATGCAGCTCCTCCTCCCTGGGCGTTAGGCCCGGCGAAAGCGGTGGGTTCCGCCTTCTCCTTCTCCGCTGTCTGGTGTACTGGCGGCGCGCAGCGACGCAGGCGCGTCGCAGTTGCGCAATTTCGCGCGACCACCAGTACACCTGTCGTCTGCGTGGAGCTGCATGCCGTACACGGGGCATGGCGGCATCGCAGATCGCCGTGGCTGCGGCTCTACACCACTCGGCCTCCCCTTGGATGTCGAACGGGGAGACCGGCGCCGGTGTCCAGGCCTGCACCTCTGCTGCCTCCTCTGCTGCCTCCACATCCAGGCGCGCCAAGGCCCACCTCGGCCCACCCCCAGCCACGTCAGCCGGCACGGCGGCCCTAGACTCGGCGGAGACCACAAATCTGATGTATACGTGATCAGACAGGGTCTCCACCGAGTCGACGACTCTCCAGCCCCGTATCCGGTTCGCCAGCGTCGGGGTGGCGAATGATACGTCCACCACCGAGCCGCCGTCTCGCCTGACGCAGGTGTAGGCTGTGCCCCGGTTTAGCACCGCCAGTCCCTGAGCATGCGCCCACTCTTCAAGGGCTTCCCCTCTCACGTCGTCGACGGGGGAACCCCACGCCGAGGACTTGGCGTTGAAGTCCCCCGCGACGAGCACGGGACGCGGCCGACACCGCACAATCAAGTCGCCGAGCCGCGAGAGGAGGGCCTCGAACTCAGGTAGTGGTCGGTTTGGCGAAAAATACACCCCAACCACCACCATGCCCCCCACACGAGCGGCGACAAGGCCCCTCTGCCTCTCGACGTGTTCGAGAGACAGAGAGCCCCCACACCTTGGCAGCAGGATTGCGACCGTGCCGTCCGTGTCGCCAGCCCAGTTGCTGGCGGGCAGAACAAAATATGGCTCCGCAGCCACTGCCACGTCGATCGACCACTCCGCCATGCTCTGGAGCAGGAGATCCTGAGCTCTGGCAGAGTGGTTGAGGTTTGTTTGTAGGAGACTAACAACGGGGGAACGACTACCCATTGTTAGTCTCCATTCTTACCTCCGCCTCGGTCTGGCGCGTCCTGAGTGGTGCTGGCCGCTCGAAAGTGCGCACAGGGGCCTTCTTTCCTGTGGGGCGTGACCCACAGGTCTTTGAGCCCGCCCGATGATCGGCGGGCTTGCCGAGTTTGCCACAACTTAGGCAGTGTGCGGCCCCTGCGCAATCCCGCGCCTGGTGTCCCGGCTGCCCGCAGTTGTGACAGCGCTCCCTGCTGTCCGCTATTCCCGCTGGACAGAGAGCGCCGACGTGCCCCTCCACCTGGCAGCGGAAGCAGCGCAGCGGCCTCGCCCGCAGCAGGGCCACGTCCGCGGACACCCAGCCCACGAGCAGCCGCCTCCCATCGGCCAGCTTTTTGGCGGCCTCCACGGGGCAGGTCACAACGGCCGAGAACATGCCTCCGTAACCCGCCCGTATGTCGCCGCACTTCACCCGCTGCGGGTCGCAGCCTCCCACCTCGGCCACCGCGGCGATGAGCTCCTCCAGACGGACCGAGTCGTCGAGCCCACTGATGCGGAGGCTCGCCGACTTGTAGGGCCGCGAGATGAGGATATCCTCGGCCGACAACTCTTGGCGGAGCTTCTCCGCCAGCGCGTCCGCCTTCGGGGAGCTGGTTGCACCCGGGATTTCGAGCAGGCGCGCACCTGTTACGGTGCGCTTGGCTCTAAGCCCCTCGATCCCGAGCTCACCGATTTTGATCGATGACCTGGCGAGATGGATCATCGCGGCGTACGTCACTCCGCGCTCCTCTGCGCCAGGCGCCAGGGTCATCACGACCGCCGCCGAGTTTGGAGCGCGCAGCCTCCGGCGTTCGCGCGCTCTCGCCTTTTTGGCCTTTCTGGCCGCCTTCTTTTGGGCCCCTTTGGCCCCCGCAACCTCCCACTGGCCCCCCTTTCTGGCATTGGGAGGCGTTCGCTGTTTTGGCGGTGTTTTCGGCGGCTTTTTATGCCCGTCGACCGTCCCCTTACTACCCTTGGCTTTGTGGGCCGCGGGAACCTTGGGGGCGGCGAGTGCAGATGGGGTCGGCATGGGTTCGGAGGTCCGCGCTGATGTCGACGGCTCGGGCGCGGGCGTCGACGCCGACGTCGACGGCACGGCTTCCCGCCCCGAGAGGCGACTCGGGGTTTTCGGCGGCGCCATCTGCGCGGCCTTCTGCGCATACGTCGCCGTCGGCGTCTTCGAGGCCAAGGGAGGGCGCAATACTTTGCCCTCCAGGAACGAGAGTCTCTGGAGGACTTTACTCATCTCCTCCCTAATCACCGTTGCCAGGTCGGTGTCTGGCGCTTTGGGAGCCGCCTTGGGAGCCGGATCTTGTGTCCTGTCTTCGTCGCCAAGGACCATACCCTTGACCACATCCAGCTCCTTCTTCATTTCCGCCATCTGCTTGCGGAGGCGGATGTTTTCAACCTGCAGACGGCGGACCTCGTCCGAGGCGGTACGTGAGAACGCCTCTTGCACTACCTCGTCAATAGTGCTGACCGCCAACTTAAGGGTCTTTTGAGACGTGCCCTTGAGTCCCTTCGATATACGGGCCACGTCCCGAATGTTTTCGAGAGACTCGGCCACTCTGCCTTTGAGTCCCTCGAGGAGCAGCTCGTCCGCGTCCGGATTCGACGAGGCTCGCGACGCCGCACGGGAACTACTCCCGGCGGCCAGTGCGGCCTCGATGACCGATTGGTCCGCCTTTTGTTTAGGGGCCCGCCTCTCAGATGCTTCTAGCTTCTTTTTGGCGTCCCAGAATCCCACGTACTGTCCCGTGGTGGGGGGTCGTCCTCTACCGCGTTTGGACTGCGGTTTTGCCGGTTCGTCAGCGTCCGAGCCCTCGCCTGAGCCCGAACGGCTGCCTTCCGGTCTTCTTGGCCGCTTTTTGCGCCACATGGTGGTGCTTCGGGCGAAGCTGGAGTCCAGGTCCGAGGTAGACATTTCACTCACTACCAGCTCCTCCCCTACCGTCTTTGTCGCCGAAGCGACGTTTCCCAAATCGCATGCAACAGATTCCGTGTGTGTATTGCCATTGTCGTCATTTTCGCAGAGATCGAAAGTCAGATTGTGATTGCCAGGGTCGTCGTGTATTTCGTGTCGCAGAGTGGCCCCCCCAGAATACGAGGGCCTGCCGGAGTCCTTTCGGAGCTCCGGGTGGGATTCTCCGGCCTTGCCGGTACCCACCTGGGGTAGTGTATCTCTTTTCTTTGACATGTCATACGGGTTTGGGTGCGCTAGCAGGAGGTTTTGCCCCCTCCTTATTCCAGCCGCAGCACGCACGGCTGCAGCATTTGGGCACATCGAGCCGACCGGCCTTGCAATGTCGACTTTTTGGTGTAGTGTAACTGCGTGTATTGTGTGGGGGTGTTAGTGTATGTGTGTGTAATAGGGGTGTGTGTGTAGTGTACCATGAGAAGGGTAGGACAGAGCAAAATCTGAACCTGCCCCTTCGGACCACCGAGAAAACGGTCTCTCCAGTCCCATCTGATGATCAGACAGGTACCGAGAGCCCGGCTGCCGACGCAGATTTGCCACTTTGGTGGCGGAACAATGGATTGAAGGGAGAACAGGAAGAAAGAAAGGAGGGTGTAGGGGATTTTGGGAAGGGAAACGCATGACCATTTTTGTTCTGTCTGTTCAGAAGGACCAGACCAATAGCAGGCAGCAACCACGTGCAGGAGAAGGTCACACTTGCCTTGGGGATCGTCGCGACCGTGCGCTACTCCCAAGACCAAGCCAAATTGCTTGCCGGGACAGACAAGCAAAATAGGCGAGAAGCTATGCCACTGCGCCTCGAAGGACGCGTGTGGTGGGATAGCCTTTCGCCCGCCCTCGCCCGCCCAACCTAACCTAACCTAACCTAACCTAACCTTTTTTTTTTTTTTTTTTTTTTTTTTTTCGGGGGGAAATGCCTAGCGCATACCCCCGGGCCGAGGGCACGGCCCGGGTGGTTATGTGGGGCTCGCACCCACTAAAACCCCCCGGCGTCCTACTGCCCTTTTGCCGGGCCACAGGAATCGTCACTGGCATGACCTCTGTGGCACCGGCGGGCTCGGTCCGCAGTTACGCGCGGACCTCGACAAATGTAGGGGGGAGTTCGGTCTCCCCCTACCGCCTGTTGGAGGCTGCGCGGACGCAGCGCTATTTCGGCGCGGGCCTGCTAAGTGCTAGGGCGCCGGGGTGCCCCCCCCGACGCCTGCAGGCCGAGATTACGGTGGGCGAAGGTCGTTCCGGGCGTAGTCCCTGCGCCTTCGCCCAACGCGCCGTCTGCGAGCGGGATTGGAGGACGTCTCCTCCCTCACCCGCTCTGCCTCCTCCTTTGCGGACATGACGGCCTCGCAAAAGGCCGCCATTGCCACCCAGGCGCTCTCGCTCCCAACCATGGATGATATCACGGTCGGGAGCGATAGCCCCTGTCCCCCTGCACAGAGCGCTCCGGCGAGCTGGCGCCGCTCGGCATCCCATGCCGGGCACACCAGCATCGTGTGCGCCGCCGTGTCTTCTGGGGCCGCACAATGGTGGCAGCCCTCCGCCTCCTCACGACCGATCCGCCACAGATACCGCCCGAAGCAACCATGCCCGGACAGTACCTGCGTCAGACGGTACGTGAGGACGCCGTGTCGTCGCCCCAGCCACTCCCAGAAGACTGGCAGCAGCGCAGCGATGACGGCGTGACCGGCTGTGGGATGGGCGAGCTTGCACCGCCAGCTCTCCAGCGCAGCTCGGTACAACTCTGTGCGCCTCGCTCTTGGGGCGCCGGGATCCCGGATGTTGTTGGGATCCCTACGCCAGGCATAAAGCTCGGAGAGCGCCTGGGCCTCCAGCTCCCAGGGAGGCGTACCGGCCAGTAGTGTCGCCGCTTCGAAACTGATGGTGCGGTACCCTCGAACGACCCTGACGGCCATGATTCGCTGCGCGCGGTGCAGCAGCACCACGTTTCGGGCCGTCAGGGCGCCCGCCCAGATTGGGGACCCGTATAGGGCCTGGGACCGCACCACCCCTGTATACAGCCTCCTCGCCGAGGCCTCTGGTCCGCCCAAGTTCGGCAACAGCCTCGAGAGGGCCCCTGCAGTCGCCATAAGTTTCGGCGCTAGGGCGGCGAAGTGGGCCCTAAACGTCCAGCGCCCGTCCAATATCAGGCCCAGGTAGCGCATCTGGGCCGAGATCTCGATGCGCTGTCCCCCAACAACGATGTTAGTATCGGGGGGAGGCCGGTTCCTGGGGCCGTGAAAGAACACGGCCTCGGTTTTATCGAGGGCGACCTGCAGGCCGAGCCGCCTTATGCGCCCCACCACTTGTGCCACGCCAGCTGTGGCCAACAACGCCGCCCCCCTGTGACTCCGGGCCCTCGCGGTGACAAGGGTATCGTCCGCGTAGCACGTTACTGCCAGACCCGGCAGCAACGTGCCACGCAGGACCCAGTCGTAGGCGATGTTCCACAGGAGCGGTCCGAGGACAGACCCCTGTGGAACCCCGCACCCGACGTTCCGCTCCTGCCACCGCGACGGCCCGGGGTAAACTACCCGCCTACCCACGAGGTAGTCGCGAATGGTCCAGTGGAGGTATTCGGGGACGCCGTGGTGTTCCAGAGCCGCCAGTATCGAGCGATAGGGGACGGAATTAAACGCGTTGGCGATGTCCAAGGACACCGCCAGTATCACGTCCCCCTGCTCCACGGCCTCCTTCGCCATCCCCTGGACCCGCCTTATGGCGTCCACCGTGGACCTGCCTCTCCTAAAACCAAACTGGCTCCCGTGCAGGTCCGGAACCTAACCTAACCTAACCTTTTTTTTTTTTTTTTTTTTTTTTTTTTTTTTTTTTTTTTTTTTTTATCGCAGGGAAAACCCTTTATGGGTACCCGTCCGCGTTCGGGGGACGCGGAGGGGTTATGTCGGAGTCCTTGATCCATCAACACTCGGGGCCGCAGCCCCGGCTGTTGATGGACCAAGTGTACCGACTAAAAACCCTGCGGTGACACCGTCTTCGTCGCGAGTGTCGGGGACCACGGGATCGCTGTTAGGCACGCACCGCGGCCCCGACGCAACCTGCCCTGTTGAGGGCCCACCTTGGGAGTCCAGCTCCCTGCGTACTTTCGTACGTCCTCCCCTACGTAGACGCCGCGTTGATGTCACCCAACGCGGCGTCTCCCTCTCGAGCTGGGAGGCAGACTCCCCCGAGTCTGCCACCCAGGTAATTCGGTAGAGACACCCGTGTACCCGGACTTTGACATCCGAGGCCATGGGTATCTCCACACCCCCTCGCGCCACACGCGCGCGAACCGTCCAGCCGCCACCGCGCCGCCCCTCTGGCGGCATGCAGCAGCAGCCGGTCGGCCCGGTTCGGCCGGGCTAGGGACCCGAAGGGGCCCCACCGCCCAGCAGGTGGTCGGGAGATTACGCAAACCTACACCGAGCACCGGATCACCAAGCCGATCTGCGCCACACCCCTAAGGGCAGGCGCCCGAACGGCTCCCTACCAGGGGCGGCGCCACCTGCTGCACCCAACTCTCTCTCCCAAGGGAGAGCGAGGGGGCAACCAGGCGCCACACCCACACCCTTGCGCCTAAAAGGCGCGTGAGCCTTCCAGCCACCACTGCGCCGCCCCTCTGGCAGCAAGCAGCAGCGGCCGGTCGGCCCAGCACGGCTGGGCTAGGGACCCAAAAGGGCCCCACAGCCCAGCGGGCGGTCGGGAGGTCATTCCCTCTACAAAAATGCACGGCGCACACTAGCGCCGCGCTGACCTCGACCGGCCACCCAAACGACAGGCGCCACCTGCTGCACCCCACGGAGAGGCGCAACCAGGCGCCACAACCTTCCGGCTAAAGCCGGGGGAAAAAGGAAAGGGGGGGGGACCGGACCGAGCGGGGAAGGGGTAAGCGCATGACTGTTTCTGTTATGTCTGTTCAGAAGGACCAGACCAATAGCAGGCAGCAACCGCGAGCAGGATACAGTCACACTTGCCTTGGGGATCGTCGCGACCGTGCGCTACTCCCAAGACCACGCCAAATTGCTTGCCGGGACAGACAAGCAAAATAGGCGAGAAGCTATACCACTGCGCCTCGAAGGACGCGTGTGGTGGGATAGCCTTTCGCCCGCCCAACCTAACCTTTTTTTTTTTTTTTTTTTTTTTTACGGGGGGAAATGCCTAGCGCATACCCCCGGGCCGAGGGCTCGGCCCGGGTGGTTATGTGGGGCTCGCACCCACTAAAACCCCCCGGCGTCCTACTGCCCTTTTGCCGGGCCACAGGAATCGTCACTGGCATGACCTCTGTGGCACCGGCGGGCTCGGTCCGCAGTTACGCGCGGACCTCGACATATGTTGGGGGGAGTTCGGTCTCCCCCTACCGCCTGTTGAAGGCTGCGCGGACGCAGCGCTATTTCGGCGCGGGCCTGCTAAGTGCTAGGGCGCCGGGGTGCCCTCCCCGACGCCTGCAGGCCGAGATTACGGTGGGCGAAGGTCGTTCCGGGCGTAGTCCCTGCGCCTTCGCCCAACGCGCCGTCTGCGAGCGGGATTGGAGGACGTCTCCTCCCTCAACCGCTCTGCCTCCTCCTTCGCGGACATGACGGCCTCGCAAAAGGCCGCCATTGCCGCCCAGGCGCTCTCGCTCCCAACCATGGATGATATCACGGTCGGGAGCGACAGCGCCTGTACCCCTGCACCGAGCGCTCCGGCGAGCCGGCGCCGCTCGGCATCCCATGCCGGGCACACCAGCATCGTGTGCGCCGCCGAGTCTTCTGGGGCTGCACAATGGTGGCAGCGCTCCGCCTCCTCACGACCGATCCGCCACAGATACCGCCCGAAGCAACCGTGCCCGGACAATACCTGCGTCAGACGGTACGTGAGGACGCCGTGTCGTCGCCCCAGCCACTCCCAGAAGACCGGCAGCAGCGCAGCAATGATGGCGTGACCGGCAGTGGGATGGGCGAGCTTGCACCGCCAGCTCTCCAGCGCAGCTCGTTGCAACTCTGTGCGCCTCGCTCTCGGGGCGCCGGGATCCCGGATGTTGTTGGGATCCCTACGCCAGGCATAAAGCTCGGAGAGCGCCTGGGCCTCCAGCTCCCATGGAGGCGTACCAGCGAGGAGTGTCGCCGCCTCGAAGCTTATGGTGCGGTACCCTCGCACGACCCTGACGGCCATGACTCGCTGCGCGCGGTGCAGCAGCACCACGTTTCGGGCCGTCAGGGCGCCCGCCCAGATAGGGGACCCATATAGGGCCTGGGACCGCACCACCCCCGTATACAGCCTCCTCGCCGAGGCCTCTGGCCCGCCCAGATTCGGCAACAGTCTCGAGAGAGCCCCTGCAGTTGCCATTAGTTTTGGCGCTAGGGTGGCGAAGTGGGCCCTGAACGTCCAGCGCCCATCCAATAGGAGGCCCAGGTAGCGCATCTGGGCCGAAATCCCGATGCGCTGTCCCCCAACAACGATGTTAGTATCGGGGGGAGGCCGGTTCCTGGGACCGTGGAAGAACACGGCCTCGGTTTTGTTGAGGGCGACCTGCAGGCCAAGCCGCCTAATGCGCCCCACCACCTGTGCCACCCCCGCTGTGGCCAATATCGCCGCCTCCCTGTGACTCCGGGCCCTCGCGGTGACCAGAGTATCGTCCGCGTAGCACGTCACCGCCAGACCTGGCAGCAGCGCGCCACGCAGGACCCAATCGAAGGCGATGTTCCACAGGAGCGGTCCGAGGACAGACCCCTGTGGAACCCCGCACCCGACGTTCCGCTCTTGCCACCGCGACAACCCGGGGTAAACTACCCGCCTATCTACGAGGTAGTCTTGAATGGTCCTGTGGAGGTATTCGGGGACGCCGTGGTACTGGAGGGCCGCTAGTATGGAGGGATAGGGGACGGAGTTGAACGCGTTGGCGATGTCCAAGGACACCGCCAGTATCACGTCCCCTTGCTCCACAGCCTCCTCCGCCATCACCTGCACCCGCCTTATCGCGTCCACCGTGGACCTGCCTCTCCTGAAGCCATATTGGCACTCGTGCAGGTCCGGCCCCGTCTGCGAGAGGTGCTCGACGAGTCTGTCCGCAATCACCCTTTCGAAGAGCTTGCAGACCTCGTCGAGCAACACAATGGGGCGGTAGGCGGACGGCGAGTCTGCCGGGCGCCCCTCCTTCCTGATCAGGACCAGTTTCCCCAACTTCCAAAGCTGAGGAAACCGGCCCTGCCTGAAGCACTCGGTCCAGAGAGCCCTGAGACGGCGGCCGAGCGGACCGTGGGACAGAACCCACACTCGGCCGGGGACTCCATCTGGCCCGGGTGCCACCTTCTTCGCCCGCATTCTGCGGACGGCGGCGTTCAGCTCCTCCTCCGTGACTTCAGGAGCGGCTTCACTCGACGGCATGTTGGTTCCGGATGTCCGGAACATTGCCGGAGCACTGGAAGCCGCTCCTTCCGGAAAAAGGGCCGACAGCACGCCATCCGCAAACGCCGGCGACATGGTCTGCGTAAGGGGGGGCGTCCAGGGGCGGAGCTTGTTCCGCACCATGCGGTAGGGGCGTCCCCAGGGGTCGGCATCAATGCTGGCCAGGAGCTCCTCGCGGGCCCGCGCCTTTGCGTCCGCAATCGTCACCTGCAATGCTGTTTTTGCAGCCCGGTAGGCGGCATACAGCTCCTCCTCCCTGGGCGTCAGACCCGGTAAAAGCGGTGGGTTCTGACGCCTTCTTCTCCGCTGTCTGGTGTACTGGCGGCGCGCAGCGACGCAGGCGCGTCGCAGTTGCGCAATTTCGCGCGACCACCAGTACACCTGACGTCTGCGAGGAGCTGCATGCCGTACACGGGGCATGGCGGCATCGCAGATCGCCGTGGCTGCGGCTCTACACCACTCGGCCTCCCCTTGGATGTCGAACGGGGAGACCGGCGCCGGTGTCCAGGCCTGCACCTCTGCTGCCTCCACTGCTGCCTCTATATCCAGGCGCGCCAAGGCCCACCTCGGTCCACCCCCAACTACGTCAGCTGGCACGGCGGCCCTAGACTCGGCGGAGACCACAAATCTGATGTACACATGGTCAGACAGGGTCTCCACCGAGTCGACGACTCTCCAACCTCGTATACGGTTCGCCAGTGTTGGGGTGGCGAAGGATACGTCCACCACCGAGCCGCCGTCCCGTCTGACGCATGTGTAGGCAGTGCCCCGGTTTAGCACCGCCAGTCCCTGAGCGTGCGCCCACTCTTCAAGGGCTTCCCCTCTCACGTTGTCGACGGGGGAACCCCACGCCGAGGACTTGGCGTTGAAGTCCCCCACGACGAGAACGGGACGCGGCCGACAACGCCCCATAAGGTCGCCGAGTCGCGAAAGGAGGGCCTCGAACTCGGGTAGTGGTCGGTTTGGCGAAAAATACACCCCGACCACCACCATGCCCCCCACACGAGCGGCGACAAAGCCCCTCTGCCTCTCGACGTCTTCGAGAGACAGAGAGCCCCCACACCTTGGCAGCAGGATTGCCACCGTGCCGTCCGTGTCGCCAGCCCAGTTGCTGGCGGGCAGAACAAAATACGGTTCCGCCGCCACTGCCACGTCGATCGACCACTCTGCCATGCTCTGAAGCAAGAGATCCTGAGCTCTGGCAGAGTGGTTGAGGTTTGTTTGTAGGAGACTAACAACGGGGGAACGACTACCCATTGTTAGTCTCCATTCTTACCTCCGCCTCGGTCTGGCGCGTCCTAAGCGGTGCTGGCCGCTCGAAAGTACGCACTGGGGCCTTCTTTCCTGTGGGGCGTGACCCACAGGTCTTTGAGCCCGCCCGATGATCGGCGGGCTTGCCGAGTTTGCCGCAACTTAGGCAGTGTGCGGCCCCTACGCAATCCCGCGCCTGGTGTCCCGGCTGCCCGCAGTTGTGACAGCGCTCCCTGCTGTCCGCTATTCCCGCTGGGCAGAGAGCGCCGACGTGCCCCTCCACCTGGCAGCGGAAGCAGCGCAGCGGCCTCGCCCGAAGCAGCGCCACGTCCGCGGACACCCAGCCCACGAGCAGCCGCCTCGCATCGGCCAGCTTTTTGGCGGCCTCCACGGGGCAGGTCACAACGGCCGAAAACAGGCCTCCGTAACCCGCCCGTATGTCGCCGCTCTTCACGCGCTGCAGGTCGCACCCTCCTGCTTTGGCCACCGCGGCGATGAGCTCGTCCAACTGGACCGAGTCATCGAGCCCACTGATGCGGAGGCTCGCCGACTTATAGGGCCGCGAGATGAGGATTTCCTCAGAGGAAAGCCCTTCGCGGAGCTTCGCCGCCAGCGCGTCCGCCTTCGAGGAGCTGTTCGCACCCGGGATTTCGAGCAAGCGCGCACCGGTTACGGTGCGCTTGGCTCTGAGCCCCTCGATCCCGAGCTCCCCGATGTCGATCGTCGACCTGGCGAGATGGATGATCGCGGAGTACGTAATTCCGGCCTCCTCTGCCCCAGGCGCCAGGGTCAGCACGACCGCCGCCGAGTTTGGAGCGCGGAGCCTCCGGCGTTCCCGCGCTCTCGCCTTTTTGGCCTTTCTGGCCGCCTTCTTTCGGGCCCCTTTGGCCCCCGCAACCTCCCACTGGCCCCCCTCTCTGGCATTGGGAGGCGCTGGCTGTCGTTGCGGTGCCTTCTTCTTCTGCCCCTCGGCTGTCCCTTTGATGCCTTTGGCTTTTTGGGCCGCGGGAGCCCTGCGGGCGGCGGGTGCAGATGGGGTCGGCACGGGTTCGGAGGTCCGCGCTGATGTCGACGGCACGGGCGCGGGCGTCCGCGTCGACGTCGACGGCACGGCGTCCCGCCCCGAGAGGCGACTCGGGGTTTTCGGCGGCGCCTTCTGCGCGGCCTTTTGCGCGTACGTCGTCATAGGAACCGTCGGCGCCTTCGAGGCCAAGGGAGGGCGCAATACTTTGCCCTCCAAGAACGAGAGTCTTTGGAGGACTTTGCCCATCTCCTCCCTGATCAATGTCGCCAGGTCGTTATCTGGCGCTTTTGGAGCCGCCTTGGGAGCTGGATCTTGTGGACTGTCCTCGTCGCCAAGGACCATTGCCTTGACCACGTCCAGCTCCTTTTTCATCTCCGCCATCTGCTTGCGGAGGCGGATGTTCTCCACCTGCAGACGGCGGACCTCGTCCGAGGCAGTCCGGGAGAACGCCTCTTGCACCACCTCGTCGATTGTGCTGGCCGCTAACTTTAGGGCTTTCTGGCATGTGCCCTTGAGCCCTTTTGAAATGCGGGCCACATCCCGTATGTTCTCGAGGGACTGGGCCACTTTGCCCTTCAGCCCTTCGAGAAGCAGCTCGTCCGGGTCGGGATTCGACGAGGCTCGCGACGCCGCACGGGAACTACTCTCGGCGGCCAGTGCCGCCCAACCTAACCTAACCTAACCTAACCTAACCTTTTTTTTTTTTTTTTTTTTTTTTTTTTTTTTTTTTTTTTTTTTTATCGCAGGGAAAACCCTTTATGGGTACGCGTCCGCGTTCGGGGGACGCGGAGGGGTTATGTCGGAGTCCTTGATCCATCAACACTCGGGGCCGTAGCCCCGGCTGTTGATGGACCAAGTGTACCGACTAAAAAAAAAAAAAAAAAAAAAAAAAAAAAAAAAAAAAAAAAAAAAAAAAAAAAAAAAAAAAAAACCCTGCGGTGACACCGTCTTTGTCGCGAGTGTCGGGGACCACGGGATCGCTGTTAGGCACGCACCGCGGCCCCGACGCGACCTGCCCTGTTGAGGGCCCACCTTGGGAGTCACCTCCCTGGCGTAAAATACGCCCTCCCTCTACGTAGACGCCGCGTTGATGTCACCCAACGTGGCGTCTTCCTCTCGAGCTGGGAGGCAGACTCCCCCGAGTCTGCCACCCAGGTAATTCGGTAGAGACACCCATGTACCCGGACTTTGACATCCGAGGCCATGGGCATCTCCACGCCCCCTCGCGCCAAACGCGCGCGAACCGCCCAGCCGCCGCCGCGCCGCCCCTCTGGCGGCATGCAGCAGCAGCCGGTCGGCCCGGTTCGGCCGGGCTAGGGACCCGAAGGGGCCCCACCGCCCAGCAGGTGGTCGGGAGATTACGCAAACCTACACCGACCACCGTACCACCAAGCCGATCTGCGCCACATCCCTAAGGGCGGGCGCCCGAACGGCTCCCTAACAGGGGCGGCGCCACCTGCTGCACCCAACTCTCTCTCCAGATGGAGAGTGAGGGGGCAACCAGGCGCCCGACCCACACCCCATCGCGCCTCAAAGGCGCGTGAGCCTTCCAGCCGCCGCCACGCCGCCCCTCTGGCAGCAAGCAGCAGCAGCCGGTCGGCCCAGCACAGCCGGGCTAGGGACCCAAAAGGGCCCACCGCCCAGCGGGCGGTCGGGAGGTCCTTCCCTCTCTAAAAAATGCACGGCGCACAACAGCGCCGCGCTGACCTCGACCGACCACCCAAAACGACAGGCGCCACCTGCTGCACCCCACGGAGGGGCGCAACCAGGCGCCACAACCTTCCGGCTAAAGCCGGGGGAAAAAGGAAAGGGGGGGATGGGACCGAGCGGGGAAGGGTAAGCGCATGACTGTTTCTGTTATGTCTGTTCAGAAGGACCAGACCAATAGCAGGCAGCAACCGCGAGCAGGATACAGTCACACTTGCCTTGGGGATCGTCGCGACCGTGCGCTACTCCCAAGACCACGCCAAATTGCTTGCCGGGACAGACAAGCAAGATAGGCGAGAAGCTATGCCACTGCGCCTCGAAGGACGCGTGTGGTGGGATAGCCTTTCGCCCGCCCAACCTTTTTTTTTTTTTTTTTTTTGTGACGCAGGGAAAACCCTTTATGGGTACCCGTCCGCGTTCGGGGGACGCGGAGGGGTTATGTCGGAGTCCTTGGTCCACTGACGGTCGGAATGACCCGGCCGTCAGTGCACCAAGGGTACCGACTAAAAACCCTGCGGTGACACACTACCGTCGCGAGTGTCGGGGATCACGGGATCGCTGTTAGTACGCACCGCGACCCCGACGCGACCTACCCTGTTAGGGCCCACCCTGGGAGCGTGTAAAGGGCGCTCCCTTTTCCCCCTACTAGCCGCCATGCTGGTGTCACTCAGCACGGCGTCTCCCCTGCGAGCTGGGAAGCAGACTCCCCCGAGTCTGCCACCCAGGTGATTTCGGTTGCGGTGCCCAGGGCTTAGTCCATGGGCACTGCTACATGCTGCGCCTCAGCGGCGCTAGAGGTGGCCGGCAGCGGCTGCGCCACAGGAGATGCGGACGCAGCGGCTAATCCACCCCCTCTACGGCGGCCGGGCTTTCGGGCCGGACAGGTCCTGCCACCCAGCAGATGGCCGGAAGGATTTCCGGCCGCGGCGCAGATGGTGCAGCGCGGTGCGGCCACACAGCCGGAGGCCTTATGACCTAGTTGGCCACACCGGAAGCACTGGTCGCCCCTATCGACCTCGGACCGACACTGCTCCCTCACGTGTCCGGCCTCAAGGCACCTGAAGCACCTCATCGGCCTCGCCTCCAGCAGTTTGACCTGCGCGGAGGAGAAGCCGACCAGGAGCCGGTCTGCCGCCACTTTTTTGGCTGCCAGTATCGGGCAGCCCACAACAATGGTCCCGAGGGGCGTCCGGTCGCGCAGCAACTCGCCCGCCTTTACCTCGGCGACCGTGCAACCCCCGACCCGGGCCACCGCCTCGACAACATCCTCCTTGGTGACGGAGTCATCGAGGCCCACGATGCGCATAGACGCGCGCTTCGCGGGCCGGGACACCGTCACCCCCTCATCAGCCAACGCCGCACTTAGCGCCGCCGCCAGAGCATCGGCTTTAGGGCCGCTCTCGGCCCCCTCCGATACCTCAAGCAGGCGCGCCCCCGTCGCTCCCACCTTGAACCTGACGGACCCGATTTGCAGGTCCTTCAGGTTTATGGCAGTCCTCGCCCGCGCCATCACGCTGCCGAACGTGATACCACGGCTCGCCGCGTCCGGCGGCAGCTTAATTGCCACCACGGCAGAACGCGGCACCCGCAGCCCACGCCCGCGCCTGCGCTTTTTGGGCGCCTGTGCGCGAGCGGCCGGCTGAGCAGCCTGCACGGGCTGCGTGGCCGGTGCAGACTTTTTGGGCCTTTTGCCCCGCCCGGCCACTACCGACCAGGGCTCCTCCATACGAGCAGGCTGCGTGGGGAGCGGGGGCCGAGGCAGCTCCCGTGCCGGCGTTTTGGATGCCGGCTCTCGGGGGGGAGCCCTCTTCTTGGCAGCGGCTTTCGCCGCTCTACCCTTCTTTGGAGGAGACGCCGCCTTTTCCACCGGGGCAGCAGCCGGAGCCCCGGACGGTTTCGCCGACCTGTCAGAAGCCAACGGGGGACGGATCCGCGGCTCAGGAAGGAGCCGCCCCTCCAGCGCCGCGAAGCGGGCGTCCAGCATCACCCCGACGCTGTCGATGATGGACCTGCGCACTTGCTCCAGGTCCATCGTCGGGGCCGCTGTCGCCGCCGCCAGGGGGGCCGCCAATATTGGTGAAGATACCACGGGGGTCGTCGCCGCGGGGGAAACAGCCATAGGGGCCGCCGCCGCGGGGGACGCCGCTGGGGGCGAGGCCGGGCGCTGAGGCGTGACGGAGGTCTGCAAATATGCGACCTGGTCTTTATACCACCCGGCCAGCCTCTTTAGCCGGGCGATCTCAGCCTCTGCCCTTTTTACCGCCTCGGGGACCGACGCCTCGAAGATGCCTTCGAGAGCGCCCTCAATGGCGCTGGCGGCATCCTTGAGAGCCCTGACGTGGGTCCCCTTCAAGTTCTTAGAGGAGCTGGCCACATAAAGGATGCTCTGCACCTGTTTAAGCGCAGCCTCCCTGTGGCCAGTCGCTCCGATCGCCTGTGCTGCACCCAAGGTGCAGTCTTGTAGGCCGCCGGTCTCGGCAGCCTCCTCTCGACTAGCTCTTACGGGGGCCGTCTGCTGCTCGGCCTGACGTTGGAGCCGCTCCCGCTCACTGGCGAGCTGCAACATTGCCTCCGCGTGACCCACGTAGAGCCCCGACGAGGGCGGCCGACCTCGGCCGCGCGGCACCTTGGTTACTTTTTTGGCCACCTCATCGGAGCTAGACGGCTCCGGAACATGGGGCCGTTTGTGGCTATGGCCCTGGCTCGCATGTTCAAGGCTAGCGAGCGAGTCACCCGAGTCTGATACATCGGACCACGAGGCTTCCTCATCGGACGCCCCGCAGGCCTCATTAAGGGTTGACTCCAGCTCACGGGCCGCCCGGATGGCTAGGGTGCCCTCTGACGGATCATCGTCATCGTCGGAGTCAAAAATCGACTTCGACGGCGCCGACGCAGCCACCTTCTTCACTTTCGTCGCAAAAGCGGCGCGAACGTCTTGTATGCGCTCTAGCACAACAACCGGTCGCCGGTTTCCATCCGCAGTGCAAATCGAGTCCGTTTTGGGAATGCCTTGGTCGTTTGAATGATCTCGTGTGGTGCCCCCCCCAGAGTACGTGGGGCAGCCAGAGCTCGAGGGCTCTGAGGAGGATTCTCCGGGCAATCCGGTACCTCCCTGGGGTAATTTATTTTTCCTCGACGACATCTTCATTAGTTTTTGCTGATCCACAGCTTTGAGCGCTGGGCGGAGTTTAGCCTCTCCGCCTTTCAGCCGCGGCACGCCAACCGCGGCATTGGGCACTTCGAGCCGGCAGGCCTATCCACGCCGGCTAACAACACACAACGAATGCCCGCTCCCCGTCCTCTCTTCAAACGGAGAGAACGAGGAGCGAGCAACTCATCCGACCTTTCGTGGCTAGAAACGAACGACGAGTCCCGGTCACTCCTCGAGCGAGGAGCGAGGGGAGCGAGCGAACGACCCAACCACGACGCGCCACCTGCTGCACCCGACCTTCTCCAAAACGGAGATTGAAAGGGGCAGCTAGGCGCAACCACTTCCGGACAGAACCGGGGGACATGGGGGGAGGAAAAGGAGGGATGGGACCGAAAACTGGGGAAGGGTAAGCGCATGACCGTTTCTGTTATGTCTGTTCAGAAGGACCAGACCAATAGCAGGCAGCAACCGCGAGCAGGATACAGTCACACTTGCCTTGGGGATCGTCGCGACCGTGCGCTACTCCCAAGACCACGCCAAATTGCTTGCCGGGACAGACGAGCAAAATAGGCGAGAAGCTATGCCACTGCGCCTCGAAGGACGCGTGGGGTGGGATAGCCTTTCGCCCGCCCCGCCCGCCCAACCTAACCTAACCTTTTTTTTTTTTTTTTTTTTTTTTTTTTTTTTTTTTTTTTTTTTTACGGGGGGAAATGCCTAGCGCATACCCCCGGGCCGAGGGCACGGCCCGGGTGGTTATGTGGGGCTCGCACCCACTAAAACCCCCCGGCGTCCTACTGCCCTTTTGCCGGGCCACAGGAATCGTCACTGGCATGACCTCTGTGGCACCGGCGGGCTCGGTCCGCAGATAGGCGCGGACCTCGACAAATGTAGGGGGGAGTTCGGTCTCCCCCTACCGCCTGTTGGAGGCTGCGTGGACGCAGCGCTATGACGACGCGGGCCTGCTATGTGCTAGGGCGCCGGGGTGCCCCCCCCGACGCCTGCAGGCCGAGATTACGGTGGGCGAAGGTCGTTCCGGGCGTAGTCCCTGCGCCTTCGCCCAACGCGCCGTCTGCGAGCGGGATTGGAGGACGTCTCCTCCCTCAACCGCTCTGCCTCCTCCTTCGCGGACATGACGGCCTCGCAAAAGGCCGCCATTGCCGCCCAGGCGCTCTCGCTCCCAACCATGGATGATATCACGGTCGGGAGCGACAGCGCCTGTACCCCTGCACCGAGCGCTCCGGCGAGCCGGCGCCGCTCGGCATCCCATGCCGGGCACACCAGCATCGTGTGCGCCGCCGAGTCTTCTGGGGCTGCACAATGGTGGCAGCACTCCGCCTCCTCACGACCGATCCGCCACAGATACCGCCCGAAGCAACCGTGCCCGGACAGTACCTGCGTCAGACGGTACGTGAGGACGCCGTGTCGTCGCCCCAGCCACTCCCAGAAGACCGGCAGCAGCGCAGCGATGACGGCGTGACCGGCAGTGGGATGGGCGAGCTCGCACCGCCAGCTCTCCAGCGCAGCTCGTTGCAACTCTGTGCGCCTCGCTCTCGGGGCGCCGGGATCCCGGATGTTGTTGGGATCCCTACGCCAGGCATAAAGCTCGGAGAGCGCCTGGGCCTCCAGCTCCCATGGAGGCGTACCAGCGAGGAGTGTCGCCGCCTCGAAACTTATGGTGCGGTACCCTCGCACGACCCTGACGGCCATGACTCGCTGCGCGCGGTGCAGCAGCACCACGTTTCGGGCCGTCAGGGCACCCGCCCAGATTGGGGACCCATATAGGGCCTGGGACCGCACCACCCCCGTATACAGCCTCCTCGCCGAGGCCTCTGGCCCGCCCAGATTCGGCAACAGTCTCGAGAGAGCCCCTGCAGTTGCCATTAGTTTTGGCGATAGGGTGGCGAAGTGGGCCCTGAACGTCCAGCGCCCATCCAATAGGAGGCCCAGGTAGCGCATCTGGGCCGAAATCCCGATGCGCTGTCCCCCAACAACGATGTTAGTATCGGGGGGAGGCCGGTTCCTGGGACCGTGGAAGAACACGGCCTCGGTTTTGTTGAGGGCGACCTGCAGGCCAAGCCGCCTAATGCGCCCCACCACCTGTGCCACCCCCGCTGTGGCCAATATCGCCGCCTCCCTGTGACTCCGGGCCCTCGCGGTGACAAGAGTATCGTCCGCGTAGCACGTCACCGCCAGACCTGGCAGCAGCGCGCCACGCAGGACCCAATCGTAGGCGATGTTCCACAGGAGCGGTCCGAGGACAGACCCCTGTGGAACCCCGCACCCGACGTTCCGCTCTTGCCACCGCGACGACCCGGGGTAAACTACCCGCCTATCTACGAGGTAGTCTCGAATGGTCCTGTGGAGGTATTCGGGGACGCCGTGGTACTGGAGGGCCGCTAGTATGGAGGGATAGGGGACGGAGTTGAACGCGTTGGCGATGTCCAAGGACACCGCCAGTATCACGTCCCCTTGCTCCACAGCCTCCTCCGCCATCACCTGCACCCGCCTTATCGCGTCCACCGTGGACCTGCCTCTCCTGAAGCCATATTGGCACTCGTGCAGGTCCGGCCCCGTCTGCGAGAGGTGCTCGACGAGTCTGTCCGCAATCACCCTTTCGAAGAGCTTGCAGACCTCGTCGAGCAACACAATGGGGCGGTAGGCGGACGGCGAGTCTGCCGGGCGCCCCTCCTTCCTGATCAGGACCAGTTTCCCCAACTTCCAAAGCTGAGGAAACCGGCCCTGCCTGAAGCACTCGGTCCAGAGAGCCCTGAGACGGCGGCCGAGCGGACCGTGGGACAGAACCCACACTCGGCCGGGGACTCCATCTGGCCCGGGTGCCACCTTCTTCGCCCGCATTCTGCGGACGGCGGCGTTCAGCTCCTCCTCCGTGACTTCAGGAGCGGCTTCACTCGACGGCATGTTGGTTCCGGATGTCCGGAACATTGCCGGAGCACTGGAAGCCGCTCCTTCCGGAAAAAGGGCCGAGAGCACGCCATCCGCAAACGCCGGCGACATGGTCTGCGTAAGGGGGGGCGTCCAGGGGCGGAGCTTGTTCCGCACCATGCGGTAGGGGCGTCCCCAGGGGTCGGCATCAATGCTGGCCAGGAGCTCCTCGCGGGCCCGCGCCTTTGCGTCTGCAATCGTCACCTGCAATGCTGTTTTTGCTGCCCGGTAGACGGCATACAGCTCCTCCTCCCTGGGCGTCAGACCCGGTAAAAGCGGTGGGTTCTGACGCCTTCTTCTCCGCTGTCTGGTGTACTGGCGGCGCGCAGCGACGCAGGCGCGTCGCAGTTGCGCAATTTCGCGCGACCACCAGTACACCTGACGTCTGCGAGGAGCTGCATGCCGTACACGGGGCATGGCGGCATCGCAGATCGCCGTGGCTGCGGCTCTACACCACTCGGCCTCCCCTTGGATGTTGAACGGGGAGACCGGCGCCGGTGTCCAGGCCTGCACCTCTGCTGCCTCCACTGCTGCCTCTATATCCAGGCGCGCCAAGGCCCACCTCGGCCCACCCCCAACTACGTCAGGTGGCACGGCGGCCCTAGACTCGGCGGAGACCACAAATCTGATGTACACGTGATCAGATAGGGTCTCCACCGAGTCGACGACTCTCCAACCTCGTATACGGTTCGCCAGTGTTGGGTTGGCGAAGGACACGTCCACCACCGAGCCGCCGTCCCGCCTGACGCATGTGTAGGCAGTGCCCCTATTCAGGACTGCCAGTCCCTGCCCATGCGCCCACTCTTCTAGGGCCTCCCCCCTCACGTCGTCGACGGGGGAACCCCAGGCCGAGGACTTGGCGTTAAAGTCCCCCGCGACGAGAACGGGACGCGGCCGACACCGCACAATGAGGTCGCCGAGTCGCGAGAGGAGGGCCTCGAACTCGGGTAGTGGTCGGTTTGGCGAAAAATACACCCCGACCACCACCATGGCCCCCACACGAGCGGCGACAAAGCCCCTCTGCCTCTCGACGTCTTCGAGAGACAGAGAGCCCCCACACCTTGGCAGCAGGATTGCCACCGTGCCGTCCGCGTCGCCAGCCCAGTTGCTGGCGGGCAGAACAAAATAAGGTTCCGCAGCCACTGCCACGTCGATCGACCACTCTGCCATGCTCTGAAGCAGGAGGTCCTGAGCTCTGGCAGAGTGGTTGAGATTTGTTTGAAGGAGACTAACAACGGGGGAACGACTACCCATTGTTAGTCTCCATTCTTATCACCGCCTCGGTCTGGCGCGTCCTGAGCGGTGCTGGCCGCTCGAAAGTTCGCATTTGTGCCTTCTTACCTGTGGGGCGTGACCCACAGGTCTTTGAGCCCGCCCGGTGATCGGCGGGCTTGCCAAGTTTCCCGCAACTTAAGCAATGTGCGGTCTCGGCGCAATCCCGCGCCTGGTGCCCCGGCTGCCCGCAGTTGTAGCAGCGCTCCCTATGGTCCGTGATGTTCGCCGGACAGAGAGCGCCGACATGCCCCTCCACCTGGCAGCGGAAGCAGCGCAGCGGCCTCGCCCGCAGCAGGGCCACGTCCACGGACACCCAGCCCACGAGCAGCCGCCTCCCATCGGCCAGCTTTTTGGCGGCCTCCACGGGGCAGGTCACAACGGCCGAGAACATGCCTCCGTAACCCGCCCGTATGTCGCCGCACTTCACCCGCTGCGGGTCGCAGCCTCCCACCTCGGCCACCGCGGCGATGAGCTCCTCCAGACGGACCGAGTCGTCGAGCCCACTGATGCGGAGACTCGCCGACTTGTAGGGCCGCGAGATGAGGATATCCTCGGCCGACAACTCTTGGCGGAGCTTCTCCGCCAGCGCGTCCGCCTTCGGGGAGCTGGTTGCACCCGGGATTTCGAGCAGGCGCGCACCTGTTACGGTGCGCTTGGCTCTAAGCCCCTCGATCCCGAGCTCACCGATTTTGATCGATGACCTGGCGAGATGGATCATCGCGGCGTACGTCACTCCGCGCTCCTCTGCGCCAGGCGCCAGGGTCATCACGACCGCCGCCGAGTTTGGAGCGCGCAGCCTCCGGCGTTCGCGCGCTCTCGCCTTTTTGGCCCTTCTGGCCGCCTTCTTTTGGGCCCCTTTGGCCCCCGCAACCTCCCACTGGCCCCCCTCTCTGGCATTGGGAGGCGCCGGCTGTTTTTGTGGTGCCTTCTTCCCCCCCCCTGTGATCCCCTTACTGCCCTTGGTTTTTTGGGCCGCGGGAACCTTGGGGGCGGCGGGTGCAGATGGGGTCGGCACGGGTTCGGAGGTCCGCGCTGATGTCGACGGCAAGGGCGCGGGTGACCGCGCCGACGTCGACGGCACGGCGTCCCGCCCCGAGAGGCGACTCGGGGTTTTCGGCGGTGCCTTCTGCGCGGCCTTCTGCGCATACGTCGCCGTCGGCGTCTTCGAGGCCAAGGGAGGGCGCAATACTTTTCCCTCCAGGAACGAGAGTCTCTGGAGGACTTTGGCCATCTCCTCCCTAATTACCATTGCCAGGTCGTTGTCTGGCGCTTTGGGAGCCGCCTTGGGAGCCGGATCTTGAGACTTGTCCTCGTCGCCAACGACCATGGCCTTCACTACGTCCAGCTCCCTTTTTTATCTCCGCCATCTGCTTGCGGAGGCGGATGTTCTCCACCTGCAGACGGCGGACCTCGTCCGAGGCGGTGCGGGAAAACGCCTCCTCCACCACTTCGGCGATGGAGTTGGCCGCCAACTTTAACGCCTTTTGGCACGTGCCCTTCAGCCCCTTAGATATACGGGCCACGTCCCGTATGCTTTCGAGGGACTGGGCCACTTTACCTTTAAGCCCCTCAAGGAGCAGCTCGTCTGGGTCGGGATTCGATGAGGCGCGCGACGCCGCACGAGAACTACTCTCGGCGGCCAGTGCGGTCTCGGCGCCCGTCTGGTTGGTATGCTGTTTTCGGTCCAGCTTCTTCTTGGCCTCCCAATATCCCACGTACTGTCCAGTGGTGGGAGGTCGCCCCCTTCCGCGTTTGGGCAGGGGTTTCGGCGGGTCGTCAGGGTCCGAGCCCTCGCCTGAGCCCGAACGGCTGCCTTCCGGCCTTCTAGGCCGCTTTTTGCGCCACATGGTGGTGCTTCGGGCGTAACTGGAGTCCATGTCCGAGGTGGACATTTCGCTCGCCTCCAGCTCCTTCCCTACCGTCTTCGCCGCCGAGGCGACGTTTGCCGATACGCATGCATCGGAGTCCGTCTGAGTATTTTTATGGTCATCGTTTTTAGGAGGTACAATATCCGAGTTGGTATTGCCAAGGTCGTCGTGAGTGCAGGGTTCCGTGTCCAAAATAGGATAGCCAAGGTCGTCGTATAAATCATGTCGCAGAGTGGCCCCCCCAGAATACGAGGGCCTGCCGGAGTCCTTTCGGAGCTCCGGGTGGGATTCTCCGGCCTTGCCGGTACCCACCTGGGGTAATGACTCTTTTAACTTTGACATATTCATTTTTGTTTTTTGAGCGCTAGCAGGAGGTTTGGCCCCCTCCCATTCCAGCCGCAGCACGCGAGACTGCAGCATTTGGGCACATCGAGCCGACCGGCCTATCAACATCGACTGTTTTGTGTAGTGTAACTGTGGTGGGTGTGTACATTGTATGTGTGTATTGTGTGGGTGTGTTACTGTATGCGTGTTAAAATGGTGTGTGTGTAATGTACCAACAGAAGGGTAGGACAGAGCAGAATCTGAACCTATCCCTTCAGACCACCGAAAAAACGGTCTCTCTGGTCCCATCTGATGATCAGATGGGTACCGAGAGCCCTACTGCCGACGCAGATTTGCCACTTTGGTGGCGGGATAATGGAGTGAAGGGAGAACAGGAAGAAGGAAGGGAGGGTATGGGGGGCTTGGGAAGGAAAACGCATGACCATTTTTGTTCTGTCTGTTCAGAAGGACCAGACCAATAGCAGGCAGCAACCGCGAGCAGGATACAGTCACACTTGCCTTGGGAATCGTCGCGACCGTGCGCTACTCCCAAGACCACGCCAAATTGCTTGCCGGACAGACAAGCAAAATAGGCGAGAGGCTATGCCACTGCGCCTCGAAGGACGCGTGTGGTGGGATAGCCTTTCGCCCGCCCAACCTAACCTTTTTTTTTTTTTTTTTTTTTTCGTGAAGGAAATCTTTTAAAGACCCCCCGTCCGCCTTCGGGTGGACGGACGGGGGAGTGTCGGACTCTCTGCTGTGGTCCTCGCCCCGCTGTTTGGCGGCGCGGGGACCGCAGCAGCATACCGACTAAAACCTCCACGGTGTTTCTTACTCGCCGCCACAATGGAGGGCTACGGGTCCAAGATGTCGTCCGCGGCCTCTCCGGCGGTTGTCCCTTGAGGACTCATCTCATTGCGGATAAAACTCCACATCCATCTCTTTCCAATCAGGGGACGTGCCGAAACACGAGCACGCCCCCTCCATCTCGCGGGCGCGTGTGCAATGCAGGTGACGGCCCCCGATGCCACCACCCGCGCACGCCCTCACTACGGAGGCATTAAATCGGCTTGCCGCCGTCTCCTCCGTCCTACTCTCCGACGCCGGTGCGGGTCAGCGAGGGGGTCATCCTCCCTGCCCCGCTCCGCCGCCTCCTTCGCCGCCATAACCTCCTCCGCGAAGGTCACCATCGCCTCCCATGACCTCTCACTGCCGACCATAGAGCGAACAATAGCCGACAGGGAGAGGTCCCTTCCCAACGTTGCGACTAGCGCGCCGCGCTCCTCACCCCAGGCAGGACATGCCTCGAGTGTGTGCTGCGCCGTATCCTCGGCGCAGCCACACTCGTGGCATTTCGGGTCTACTTCCCTTCCAGCTATACGGTGCAGGTACTTGCCGAAGCAACCATGCCCCGTCAGGAGCTGTACTAGCCGGAAGGTGAGGTCTCCCGCTTTTCGGTGCACCCATTCTTCCAGCACAGGGTGCACCGCCCGTATGGTCCAGTGACCAGCACTCGGCTCTTCGAGTTGGCTCCGCCATTCTCGAAGGGCACGTTTCTGTGCCCGCCGCCGCCATCTCGCCACCTCATCTGGTGGGGCGCCTCCTTGGCCTCTTATCTCCGCCTTCTGATGGAAGACTGAGGCCAACACCCCCGCTTCTAAATCCCAAGGTGGGGTCCCCGCTAGGACGCACGCGGCCTCGTACGAGACGGTGCGGTATCCGCGTATCGCCCTGATCGTCATAACCCTCTGCGGTCTCCGCAGGAGGGTCCGGGTTCGCGCGTTCAGGGCGTCCGCCCACACCGGCGCGCCGTACAAGGCCATGGACCTCACCACCCCGGTGTATAATTGGCGGCAGCTCGCACTCGCGCCCCCCACGTTGGGCAGAAGCCAACTCAGAGCCCCCGCCACCCCGATCAGCCTCGGGGCTAGGAGACGGAAGTGCTCCACAAAGTTCCAGCGACTGTCGAGGACCAGACCCAGGTATTTCATATGGGCCTTGATCTCGACAGTCGCTCCACCAATCGTTATCCGCGCTCCTGAGGGTGGACGTCGTCGAGGTCCATGAAAACATAGGGCCTCGGATTTTTCCAGGGCCACCCTCAGACCAAGCTTCCGGATTCTATCGACCATTATAGAGCAACCTTCCGTCGCCAGCCTCGCCGCCTCCACAAACTCGCCCGCCTGGGCGCACACAAGAGTGTCGTCCGCGTAGCACACGACATGGAGTCCGCGGTGTAGAGAGCCGCGGAGCACCCAGTCGTATCCGATGTTCCACAGGAGGGGCCCTAGCACCGACCCCTGCGGAACACCGCACCCAACTTGTCGACGCAAAATGCGCCCGTCGCTCGCCACGCACTCGACACTCCGATGGCTGAAATAACTGCTCACAACTCGCCGCAGGTAAGGAGGCACCTGATGATAAATAAGTGCCTCCCGGACACTCGAGAAAGGTATAGAGTTAAAGGCGTTGGCGATATCCAGAGATACCGCCAACATAACCCCACCCTCCGACACCGCTTCCTCCGAAAGGGCCTTTACTCGCAGGAGCGCATCTACTGTAGACCGGCCTCCTCGGAAACCGAATTGGGCGTTACTGATATCGGGCCCAACCCCACGCAGGTACCTCACTATTCGGGCCGCGAGCACCCGCTCGAAAAGTTTACCCGCTTCGTCCAACAGAACTATGGGCCGGTAGGCAGATGGTGAGTCCTGCGGGCGTCCCTCCTTTTGTATGAGCACAAGCCTCCCGCGCTTCCAAACTGATGGAAAACAGCCCGACTCCAGGCATGCGTCCAGTAGGGTCCGAAACCGGTCCCCCAGGTCATCTAAGGCCAGTACCCATACCTGACCCGGGATTCCGTCCGGCCCCGGGGCTCTCTTTTTGCTGCGGAGCTTTTGCACGGCAGCTTTTAGTTCCTCAGCTGTTGTACGAGGAATCTCGCTAATTGCCTCTTCCGCACTCGAGGGGCGCTGAGCCATCACGGGAGGCTCGTGCTCCACTTCACCCGGGAATAGTCCCTCTACTATGTCCGCCAGAAGGCTGGGCTGAAGAGTCTCCGTGAGCGGGGGCGTTTGGCCGCGCAAGTTTTTCCGCACGGACCGATACGGACGCCCCCAAGGGTCGAGATTGAGACTGTCCAGCATCTCCTGGCGGGCCCTATCCTTGGCCCTCGCGATCTCCACCTGAAGGGTCTCCTTGGCCTCCCTATAGCGCTGGTATCGGAGGTCTTCCAATGCTTGGTCGCGGGGGCGCCGCCTGCGCTGCCTGGTGTACGCTCTACAGGCCGCCACACAGCCCCGTCGGAGTTCCGCTATCTCCGCCGACCACCAGTAGACCGCCCTTTTGGGCGGTCTGCGACGAGCCCGCGGCATTGCCGCGTCGCAGACGGCGGTCAGCGCATTGCGGAACCATGCTGCCTCCTCCTCCACTACTACTTCCTCGGGCCCTCTTGGCCCCGAATTCCACGCCTGGACAATTAGTGCCTCTTTGAGAGCTTCCAGGTCCATACGTGCCAGCGTCCACCTGGGAAACGGCGATTGGCCACTCTGCGCTTCTCGGCGCACTCCGTCAGTCCATCGATTAGGGGAGACACTGAAGCGGATGTATCTATGGTCCGACAGTGTCTCCACCTCCTCAAGGACTCGCCAGTTCCCTATTCTCGCTGCAACGACGGGGGAAGCGAGGGTTACGTCCACTACGGACCCCCCCCGCTGTCGCACGCATGTGAGGGCGGACCCTTGGTTAACGACCGATAGACCGACCTGCGCTACCCATTCTTCTAGGGTTTCGCCACGCGCATCCGTAGTAACGCCCCCCCACGTCGTGGATTTCGCATTTAGGTCTCCGAGGACGAGAACCGGCTGCGGGGCTGCGCGTCGTACCGCAGCTCCAACCTCGTCCAGGAAGACTTCGAATTCGGCGCGGGATTTGTTGGGTGAAAAGTACACCCCGACCAAAGTTACTCCCCACAACCTGACCGCGACAAAGCCCTGGCCTCGCTCAGCGATATTAAGCGCGGACCCGCGGCTCACAATTGCCACTGAGCCCAGTATGTCTCCTGCCCAGTTGCTCCGGCGCGGGACAAAATAGGGCTCCGCCATAATTGCGACGTCAATAGACCACTCCGCCATGGCTTGCATGAAGAGATCTTGAGCACGAGCGGAGTGGTTTAGATTTCCCTGCAGAACTTCGTGCGGGCGACTAATGTCCATTTTCATCAGTCGCCATTTCCACTTGGCTGGCTTGGACCGAGCCGGCCTCCGCTGTGTTTCCGGACTGCACTGTCCGTACGGCTTCTTTCCTTGCCCTGACTGGAGGAGCCGCACATGCCTCGCTCCCGGCTGCATGCCCCGCAGGCCTTTGTGCCGCTGCACAGATAGAGCAGTGCGGAGATGCCACGCAATCTCTGGCCTTGTGACCAGGGCGGCTGCAGCGATAGCAATTCTCGCTACGGTCTACTTCCGAGGTGCAGTTGATCCGGACGTGGCCAGTTCTCAGGCAGCGGTAGCAGCGGAGAGGCCTGGGCTTCAAAAGAGTAAGGTTCGCCGCGACCCAGCCTACTAGTATCTTCCCGCCTTCCATTGCCTTTTTAGCCGCTGCCACAGGGCAGCGCACCCACACTGTGCCGAGTCCTGAGGGTCCCTGGCGAATGGGTCCAGCCTTGCACTCCTCTTCCCTGCATCCCCCTACTTTGGCTATCGCTGCTATTACCTCCGTGGCAGTGACAGAGTCATCCAGACCTCTCACCCGCAGTTCCGCACACTTTTCAGGCCTGGATATCCTGATGTCCTCATTATTGAGGCACTGTCGCAGGGAATCCGCGAGTGCATTGGCCTTCTCAGGGCTTTCTGCCCCTGAAACCTCCAGGATCCGGGCTCCGGTTGCCGCCCTTTTGATGGCGAGCTTCGGAATACCCAGCCCCTGAATGTTTATTTTTGTTTTCGCCTCTGTTAGTACGGCTGCATAGCTGAGCCCCTTCTCCTCGGCTCCAGGCCGCAGCGTTATCACTACTGCAGCCGAGCGAGGAGGACGCAGCCTAGCTGGGCCGCCTTTCTTACCGACCTCTGAGGTCTTCTGACCTCCCTTTGTGGCAGAGTTTGCGTTCCTCTTGGCTCCGCCGCGCTTCTTACCCTTCTTTCTCTTTTTCGCCACCAGTGTCCAGCCTTCATTGGCTTGATCTTCCACCGGTGGCGATCGATTCGGAGCCGACACTTCAGGCGTGACCTCGTTACTGTGTCTGCCTTTGCCCTTCTTTTTGGAAGTCGGTTTGGCCGCTGTTGGTCGCGGTTCAGGATGCGATGGGCCAGCAACGGGAGCCGCGGCGAGTCCGGCTACAGCGTTTTCTCGGGCGTCAGCGGCCAGCGGCGGGCGGACGCGCTTTTTCGGCAGTAGCCGGTCCTCCAGGGCTTCCAGGCGTGCGTTCATCATCGTCCCCACCTGGGACATGAGTGCACGCGACCGGTCCTCCCAGTCTGGACTAGCTCCATCCCTTTCGCCGCCTCTGCCAAGATTGAGCTCACAGGGTGCTCTTCGACTGTTAAACTCCGTCCTCAATTCCTGTAGCTCCCTTCGGAGCTGTGCCACCTCAGTGTGCAGCCGCGAGTTTGACTCCTGGAGCCGCGAGTTTGACTCCTGGAGTCGCGAGTTCATCGCCTGCAGCTTGGCGGTCTCGTCGCTCACCGAACGACCGAACAGCATCCTGCTCGCCTCTTTAATGGAGGATGCAGCCTGGTTCAGAGCCTTCTGACTTGTGCCCTTTAGGTTACTCGATGCACGCGAGATCTGCCGTATGGTGTCCGCCTCCTTCTCTATTTGTTCCCGGAGCGCCAGTGCCGTGGGTTCATCCTCGGAGGCCGCAAGGTTAATACCTGCCTCCACCCTGCTTTTTGCCGCTTCCTCGGCAAGGCGCTCAATCGCAACCTCAACGTTAGCGAGAAGCACACCTTTCTTACGTCTTCCCCTCGTCGTTGTCGCCGATGTCTTGGAGACGTTGGATATTCGGGAGCTCGCAGACTCCGACCCCTCATCAACGTCTCCTGAAGGTTTCGTCCTTCCTTGACTTCTTAAATAACGCCCTCTGTCATTGCGTTTTGGTGTTGCCATCGCAGCACCGCCGCGACCTTTCCCTGTTAATGGGACCTTGGGTGCCGGAAGTTCGTCCTCGCCGCTCGAGGATGACTCTCTCTCGGATTGGGCCATAGCACGTGCAACTGCGCCTTTACGTTTGCGCGTTGGCTTAGGCAGCGGCACCGCACCGTCATCGGTCGCCACCTCCATAGTGTCGGCGTTATCCGCCAGCACTACCTTTTCAACAACCTCCTTCTCGCTTGCCATCGGTGTCAATAATACTTTGCAGTTGTTCGTTGTCACCGAGGGAGGAGCTACTCCCCCGGCGGTAAGGCATTTGTGGCCCCCCCCAGAATACGCTGGGGACCTGACGAGCCCCGAAGAACTCGTGGTGGATTCCCCGACGGGAACATCGCCGTCGGGACCACCCTGGGTAGTTTCTTTTACATTTGCCTTATTCATAATGTTTTCCTAACTCCCACGTAACGCCTCAGTAGTGGCAGGGCTTAGCCCCCCTGCCTTTCAGACCTCCCACTGGATTGGGTCATTTGGGCTCACGACACAACAACCAGAAATGCGCCACCTGCTACACCCGACCATCTCCAAAACGGAGAGTGAGGGGTGCAGCCAGGCGCCACCAAAACGCCGCACCGGTGAACAAGGAGAAGGAAGGGACAAGAAGGAAAGAAAGGAGGGAAAGGGAAAGAATGAAAAGGACATAAGGAAAGCGAAGAGGAAGGAAAGGAATAATAATGAAATGGGATGACATGAAGATGAAACGCGCGCGTGGGTGACTTTACGCGCGCGATTATGGGATGACATGAAGATGAAGCGCACGCGTGGGTGACTTTACGCGCACGACTATGGGATGACATGGGGATGAAGCGCGCGCGTGGGTGACTTTACGCGCACGACTATGTTATGACATGAAGATGAAGCGTGCGCGTGGGTGACTTTACGCGCACGACTATGGTATGACATAAAGATGAGGCGCGCGCGTGGGTGACTATACGGGCACGACTATGTTATGACCGGGCACTGGCATCACACACGCTACTCCCAATCCCCTCGAAAACCAGAAAAGGGCCAAAAGCACCTACGGTGGCCCAGTATTCCCCTCTGTAAAGGGCACTGGGAGCAGCTCCTAATGTGACACTAGTCCTCCTCTAGGGCCCACAACGCCAAAGAGCGCTGCGCCCGAGCACGCCTCCGCCCCGCCGTCCCCCTGAACCCGGGGACTTTGAGGACATCAGGGAAGCCGCTCACCCAAACGGAAACGCAGCACCGAGAGGTGCCACGCCCGTTCGCGACGCCACCTTGCCCCTCAACCCCCCCAGGGCAATCTCGGTAGCGCCGCGTTTCCTCCACGCCCCTCTCTTGGGCAAACGTTGCGTGCGCTGCCCCCGCCCCGTCCAAGTACGAAGAGGGCGGGAAGCAGCACCGCAACACAACCCCCCCCCCCCCCCCCGCGCCAGGTTATTCGCCATCGCCAACAAGAACTCCCGCAGGAGAAGTTATTGACGATGCCCAGGGTGCACCGGCCCAGACCCATCACTTTACCAGGCCAGTCCGAAGACATGCCAAGGGAAACCGATGGGGTGGGCACACGAGGAGGTTACCTGACCCAGCACCCCCGCCCAACCTAACCTAACCTTTTTTTTTTTTTTTTTTTTTTTTTTCGGGGGGAAATGCCTAGCGCATACCCCCGGGCCGAGGGCACGGCCCGGGTGGTTATGTGGGGCTCGCACCCACTAAAACCCCCCGGCGTCCTACTGCCCGTTTGCCGGGCCACAGGAATCGTCACTGGCATGACCTCTGTGGCGCCGGCGGGCTCGGTCCGCAGTTAGGCGCGGACCTCGACAAATGTAGGGGGGAGTTCGGTCTCCCCCTACCGCCTGTTGGAGGCTGCGCGGACGCAGCGCTATTACGACGCGGGCCTGCTAAGTGCTAGGGCGCCGGGGTGCCCCCCCCGACGCCTGCAGGCCGATGTTACGGTGGGCGAAGGTCGTTCCGGGCGTAGTCCCTGCGCCTTCGCCCAACGCGCCGTCTGCGAGAACCTAACCTAACCTAACCTAACCTAACCTAACCTAACCTGGCAGGTCTAATTTCTATACTTTCTTTTGACTATAGTATATACAACCCTATATATTTAAACTCGATTCATCGAGCCCGATATTTTAAGACAATTTCCCGAGGAAAATTCCGAAGGAAATTTATAAGTTTTCCCTACATTGTTTATTCATTGTTTATTTTTTTTTTTTCTTTTTTTTGGAACTTTAAACCCCAAAATTTCAGAATTCCGTTCTAGCGAAATTCCAAATTTGGTATCGTTGCACAGCCCTCGTCAGCCCCTATCCGCAGACACCCCATTTGTAGGGGTAGCGCGAAATTTGGCAAAACCGCATACCGAACCGAGGTATAATGCTGAGTGCGATAATTTGGGTTTTCGTCGATTTTCCATAGTTTCCTTTGACTTTAGTATAGTAAACATTGAGTTATTTGAACTCGATACATCGAGCCCGATCTATCCAGACCATTTCCCCAAATTTTTTTTTCAAAGGAAAGTTATAAACTTTCCATACATTGACCGTTCTTTGGATTTTTAAACCCAAAAATTTTCAAAATTTTCCTCTGGTGAAAGTCCAAATTTGATATCGTTGCACAGCCCTCGTCAGCCCCTATCCGCAGACACCCCATTCGTAGGGGTAGCGCGAAATTTGACCAACTCGAATTGTTCGGGCATTGTGATTCACCAATTATGTGGGTGGACCGCAAAAACTGCGACTCGGAATATGAGGGTAGTTGGAAAACTACAACATTGAATTCGGGTGCAAGGGTGTTGATCGATTACCGGAAATATTTAAATTACTACATTATTCGTCGGTTTTTTTGTGCAAAACAACTTGTGAGATTTCGGACAATAAGGTGGTATGCTAAAGACATCAATATAAAAGGATTGAAACAACCAGGCAGCCGTGCACGGCGGAGCTACCTTCGGGAGACGAGTCAAGGTGAGTGGTTCACCTTGTATTTGGGGATTGCGGTGCCTGGACTCCCAAATCTAACCGATAGAAAACTCAGGACCAGCAACTGAGCTATCGAAGAGGTTTTCACATGAACATAATTTTGGTCCCCGAGCCGGATTGGGTTTTCGTAAATTAGTTGGTTAGATAGGGGTTTCATTTATTTATAACGGTTACAAACGGGGTACCTACTTTTGGCATAGAAATAATTATTTAAATTGTAATAGGCATTGTGTTTAGAGGTTCTATTGTTTTCCAAAGATGGCAAAATCTTTTGAAAGCAAATTTAAAATTAAATACGACTGGTTTGTAGATTCGTCAAAATTAGTAAATAGTAAAACTTGTAGTTCGGGTGTTTTATCAGCTCGGTTCAAAAAACTGCATGACTATTTCAATGTTTTAACGGAGTCATACGAGGGCATACTGACCAATACTTCTTCAGAAGATGAAGAAATAATCGGTAGATATGAGGTAAAATACAAAGAGGCCACGGAGTTATACAACCAGTTGGATGCGGTCTCGGCGGCCTATCCGAACCTTGACGGCACCCACATGCCCACGGAGGGCGCGTCAACGCCGCGGCTACCGCGGATTGTGCCTAGTACGTTTGACGGGGACGTTTTTTCATGGTGTAGCTTCATTAGTCTGTTTACATCATTGGTTTTAACACGGAAAGATATCACTAAAACGGAAAAATTTCATTATCTTATTTCGCACGTGGAAAAGGAGCCTAAAGCACTTATTAAACATCTGCCGATGGTGGACGGGTCGTTAGACACGGCATTGGATATCCTAAAAGGCCGGTATGAAAATAAAAGATTGTTGGCGGATTCACTGATTGCGCGGATTTTACATTTGCCGGTGTTGAATAAGTGTGCTGGGCTTCGAACTAAAATATTGAACCCGTTATTGGAATCTTCGCGGGCATTAGCTAATTTAGGTTTTCCAATTAACGAGTGGAGCTACATTTTATTGCATGTAAGTCTACAAAAATTACCAATTGACGTCAGAACACGGTTTGAGCAAAAACACGGTGGCAATAATATAAGTTTACCCACTTTTGATCAGCTCATAGAATTCCTACAACATGAATGTAGACTTATAGACACGGCCACTGCGGAACCGGTTTCTTATTACGCGGATCGCACTCACAACAGGCCCGAGCGCAGGGTGCATAATATTGTGACGGAACCACCAGCACAGGACCAGCGGGAACGGGCGAACAACTACGGCCGTATTAAAGACTGTGGCTATTGTCAGAGGTCGGGGCACGGTATAGACAGCTGTTATAAATTTGCTGACATGTCCAGGTCTAAACGTAAGGATTGGGTTAAAAGACAATTCTTATGCTTTCGGTGCTTCGGTACTCATTTGGCGGCATCGTGTACCCGCAAGGTACCATGCAGTCGGTGCGGAAATATCGGACATAACAAACTAATTTGTACAACGTCCATTGCGCGCTCTGACTCACCGGCGGACGGCGAGCCGTATACACGGCGCGCATTTGTTACGGCGCAATGCGATAGAGCGACGGGCGGTCGGCGGCGCTCACCTATTACTCAGTCGCGGCGGTCACGGCACGCGTCTCCTAGGTCGTCGGTTCGAGACTCGCGTTATCCACGGCGTGGTGATAGTTCCGCGGGATCTATGGACCGGGTACGCGAGTTAAAGGATGGTTACGGGCGTGATTCGGACCCACGGGAACAGCGGGACTGGGAGACCCGACACCGCCGGGAGCGGACTGATTGGGGTGGGCGGCAGTCGAGTCCTGTGGTGCCGCGTGTGCCACAGGAATAGCAATTACAGTCGTGTAATGTCGCCTCGGTACCTCGGCTAGCGGATAATGTCATCTTACCCACGGTCATTGTAGAAGTAAAATCCAATCGGGGGGATTTTATCAAATCCAGAGGCCTGCTAGACCTGGGTAGTCAAGTCACTATAATTAAGAGTGATTTGGTAGCAAGTTTGGGTTTAAGGCGACATTACAACCAAACACCGTTAACAGGCGTCGGCGGATTTAATAACAATGAATGTTGTCATGTTGTTAAATTTTATTTTAAACCGGTAAATTCGAGTTATTTGTTATCGGTTACGGCGGTGGTTTTGAAGAAACCAACTTCATATTTAGCGCGTAGGTTTAGTAAACAAATTGCTCATATAAAATTTTCGGATGACGGTTCATTTAATATGTCAAATGTTGACATAATTTTCGGATGTGACATATTAGGTCAAATTTTAAATGGTGAAAAGGTGAATTTCGGTACTGATGGACCGTATGCTTTAGGCACCATTTTTGATTTTGCGATTTTCGGTCCGGCGCAACCATTAAAAAATGATAACTCGGAATCAAATGTTAATGTTGGTGTTACATTAATTGAAGCGGTCGAGAGATTTTGGCGATCGGAAGAACCACCCAGGCTGAAAATCAAGGACCCGGCGGACTTAGAATGTGAACATTTGTTTTCTACAACTACCTCACGCGGCTCGGACGGAAAATATGTTGTCAGATTACCACTGTTGCCAGATCGACAGCGGTTGGGAGAATCTAAGGAGACGGCCCTGCGTCGATTTACGGCCTTAGAACGAAAAATGAAACGGCTACCAGAATTTAAAAAAAAATATGTGGAATTTATGTCGGAATATTTAAGACTCGGTCATATGACGGTTTCCAAATTTGATGTTTCGTCAGGACAGGAACATTATTTTCTTGCGCATCACGGTGTTTTTAAAAAATTAGGCGACGTCGGAAAAATTCGGGTAGTTTTCGACGGAAGTGTACCCACCAGCACCGGTGCGTCCATCAACGATTGTTTGTTCACGGGTGAACGACTTCAAAATGACATCACACAAATTATAATTAATTTTCGGTTGCCTCTGTTTGTGTTCACTACGGATGTGAAAATGATGTTCCGGCAAACCTGGATACATCCGGACGATCGGAAATACCAATTAATATATTGGCGCTCGTCACCCGATGAACCGTTGGTAGTTTATGAGCTGACCACAAACACATACGGGTTAAACTCCAGTCCATTCGTCGCTATACGGTGTTTACATCAGTTGGCGAGTGACGAGGAGCACCGGTTCCCGCGGGCGGCCCGGCTGCTGCGTCACAACAGTTACGTGGACGATCTGAACGGCGGCGCGGACACGCTGCGCGACGCGCGGCATCTGAAGGACGAGCTCGTGGCGCTCATGCACACGGCGGGCTACGAGCTCAGGAAGTGGTCGTCGAACGCACCGGAACTGTTGGACGACTTGCCGGCGGATCATTTGGAGACGGCTCAGTCATTTAACATGGATACAGACGGATCGGAATTTATGAAGGTTTTAGGTATACAGTGGAACCCAAGGTCAGACAGTTTTTCGTATAAGTTGAATCTACCAACGGACACTACTGTCACTCGGCGCAGTATTTTATCATTGACGGCTCGCCTTTACGACCCTCTCGGATGGGTGTGTCCGGTTGTTTTCAAAATTAAATTATTACTACAACGATTGCTTAGCACTGGTGATAATTCACGGAAGGTAGACTGGGACGCTCCCGCGCCGCAGGATATAGTGCGAGCGTGGCGCGATATCGTTTCGGATTTGCCTAATCTACAAAAGATTACAATACCTAGATGTCTGAAACCGGATAAAAATAGCAGTTATTCGGTTCATGGGTTTTGTGACGGATCATCGGTAGGATTTTCTGCGGTCGTATATTTGCGGTCGGTGGATGAGGCCGGTAATGTCTTTATGCGCTTGCTTATGGCTAAGTCTCGGGTGGCACCATTAAACACAAAGCGGACCATCCCTAAGTTAGAGCTGAGTGGTGCGACCCTATTGACTACGCTTATCAACCACATAGTCCCCTCCCTGCAGAGTGACATTGCGATTGATGATGTCGTGTGTTGGTGTGATAGTACCATTGTATTGGCGTGGCTAAAAACATCACCACATAAATTACAAGTGTTTGAAGGAAATCGGGTATCTCAAATTATTTCATCTAAAGTAGATATTTTATGGAGACATGTCCCCGGCGAGATGAACTGCGCGGACGTGGCGTCGCGCGGCGCGACAGCCGACGAGCTGCTGCAGCACCCGCTGTGGTGGGGGCCGCGCTGGTTGCGGGACCCCCCGGCCCGGTGGCCCGGCGAGTGCTCGGACTTTCCGGCGGACATGTTACCGGGCATGAAAGCTAAAGTTGTTAACCTTAATACCGTCGATTCAGAATTCGATTTATTGGATCGGTACAGTTCGTACGATAAATTAATAAATGTAACGGCGTACACACTACGGTTCGCTAATAATTGTAAAAATACATGTAAACTCGGCGGTAATCTCTCAGTTGCGGAACGTAGAAACGCGACCATACATTTAATACGAATTGTACAAAATACATATTTTCACGAAGAAATTTCGGCCCTTCAGTCAAAGAAATCAATTAAGGGCTCACTTCGGCGGTTGAATTTATTCATTGATAACGATCAGTTGCTTCGTGTCGGCGGCAGAATAGGTGCGTCGGAGCTGCCGTACGCTGCGCGGCATCCTGTTTTACTACCGGGCAAAGGTCGCTTCACGGAACTATTGGTAACTCATTATCATAAAATATTTTGTCACGTCGGTGCAAATACACTTTCGGCCATTTTATCTCGGACCTATTGGATTGTTTCGGCTCGACGCGTGACGCGTCATATCACCTTTAAATGCGTACAGTGCTACCGGTCCCGGGCGCGACCTGTCCAACCCTTCATGGCGGATCTGCCCGCAGATCGTGTACAGGGTGTTCGTCCGTTTCTCGGAGTCGGTACGGACTTTGCCGGACCATTTTATATTAAATCTAGCTCGCTACGGAACGCGAAGATAGAAAAATGTTTTTTGTGCATTTTCGTATGTTTAAGTACTAAATGTGTTCATTTGGAAGTAGTCAGTCAACTATCGGTTGAAGCCTTTATAGCGGCGTTTACGCGATTTATTTCTCGTCGAGGACTACCCTCACTAGTGCGGTCGGATTGTGGCACAAATTATACGGGCACGGATAAATATTTAAAAGAATTGTATGTTTTCTTGCGGGACAACCAATCTGAAATTGAACGGAACTTGACGAAGAATCACATTAAATGGCTATTTAATGCGCCCTCGAGTCCAAACCACGGCGGTTTATTTGAGGCGGCGGTTAAATCTGCAAAAACACACGTCAAGCGTGTGCTCGGCGAAGCACGTTTAACGTTCGAAGGGCTCACCACGTTCTTCACCAAGGTGGAGGCCGTCATGAACTCTCGCCCGTTATATCCGCTTAGTACGGATCCGGCGGATCTGGATGTATTAACTCCGGGGCACCTTTTGATTGGACAACCACTGGTGGCTCTCCCTGAATACCCTTACACCGATGTCAGTGTGCACCGGTTGTCTCGGTTTCAACAAATTCAAAAGATGTCTCAACACTTTTGGTCTCGGTGGAAAAATGAATACCTACACACTCTTCAACAGCGGTTCAAATGGACCTCACAGACGGAACCTCCTAAACTCAATGACTTGGTTTTGATTAAAGAAGATAATTTAGCTCCTTTACATTGGAAACGCGGACGGTTAGTCAAACTTTTACCAGGTAAAGACGGGGTTGTACGGGTTGCAGAAGTGAAAACTCAAAACGGTGTCCTGATGAGGCCCATTTCTAAATTGTGTAGGTTACCCATAGATAATTAGGAACCAAGACGGGTCTTGGTTAGGCGGGGGGATGTTCGGGCATTGTGATTCACCAATTATGTGGGTGGACCGCAAAAACTGCGACTCGGAATATGAGGGTAGTTGGAAAACTACAACATTGAATTCGGGTGCAAGGGTGTTGATCGATTACCGGAAATATTTAAATTACTACATTATTCGTCGGTTTTTTTGTGCAAAACAACTTGTGAGATTTCGGACAATAAGGTGGTATGCTAAAGACATCAATATAAAAGGATTGAAACAACCAGGCAGCCGTGCACGGCGGAGCTACCTTCGGGAGACGAGTCAAGGTGAGTGGTTCACCTTGTATTTGGGGATTGCGGTGCCTGGACTCCCAAATCTAACCGATAGAAAACTCAGGACCAGCAACTGAGCTATCGAAGGGGTTTTCACATGAACACGAATATCGAACCGAGGTATAGTGGTAAGTGCAATATTTTGGGTTTTCGTCTAATTTCTATACTTTCTTTTGACTATAGTATATACAACCCTATATATTTAAACTCGATTCATCGAGCCCGATATTTTAAGACAATTTCCCGAGGAAAATTCCGAAGGAAATTTATAAGTTTTCCCTACATTGTTTATTCATTGTTTATTTTTTGGAACTTTAAACCCCAAAATTTTCAGAATTCTGTTCTAGCGAAATTCCAAATTTGGTATCGTTGCACAGCCCTCGTCAGCCCCTATCCGCAGACACCCCATTTGTAGGGGTAGCGCGAAATTTGGCAAAACCGCATACCGAACCGAGGTATCGCAAATTATCGCACTGAGTGCGATAATTTGGGTTTTCGTCGATTTTCCATAGTTTCCTTTGACTTTAGTATAGTAAACATTGAGTTATTTGAACTCGATACATCGAGCCCGATCTATCCAGACCATTTCCCCAAATTTTTTCAAAGGAAAGTTATAAACTTTCCATACATTGACCGTTTTTTGGATTTTTAAAGCCAAAAATTTTCAAAATTTTCCTCTGGTGAAAGTCCAAATTTGATATCGTTGCACAGCCCTCGTCAGCCCCTATCCGCAGACACCCCATTCGTAGGGGTAGCGCGAAAAATCGACCCCCCGCCCACCCGGTTGTTGCCCACTACGTTGATTTTTTGGATCAGCTGAAGTAGGTATTTCAAAATAAACGCAGATACCACAGCGCGGGTGGTGGTTTCGGCTACAGACGTACCTGAAACAGGAAAATACGAGTAGTTATATTGACTCCAACCCTTATACAGTTGGAAACAAGGTACAGACATAGCGAAAATACAAAAATTTACGCTATCTGACTGAAAGTACTCACGTACTCATTTAAACACAAGAAAACAACAGACTAGAGGTGCCATAGCACGACGATAGTTTCTCGCTACTGCAACAAGAGGAAATCACATATATACGAGACACATCAGAGAGGAAGGTGAAAATTAGACCAATAATTAAAACGAAAATTGACATAAATAGAATACTGACAAAGCAGGGCAGGGAACCACTTACCTGGGGAAAACACCTGACTCCTGGACAATCGGGTGCCACGAAGGACGCGAGACGACCCGCTGCAGACGCAGCTCCGAGACGACCGCTCCACAGACCGCACCTGAAACAGAAAAATAGAAATAAATAATAAACAAAAAACATTTTATTTATATAGATTTAAGTACTAAGACTTCTGACCAACCCCTTTACAGTTGGTACAGTTAAACAAATATACAAATTTTCTAGGTTAAATATATACTTTTACAATTATACAATTTACTATTTAATTTTAATTACAATTTTATTTTAAACCTCATTTTATAATAATTATACACAATCTAATCAATCACAACAGCGACATACTCCCTCTGACATTAGAATTAAAGTAAACAGGTCCTCGAGATGGTAAATATGTCTACACAAGGCAAAAATGTTAAAAAACATAAATATCACGTACCAACCGAGTACGAGTGCCGCGACAACGAGAACCAATAACTCGCCGCCGAAAGTCAACAAGTCACCCTCTAAACTGACTCGCCAACCTTCAGCAAACGAGCTATATCAATACGGTAAAGAGCACCTGGAGAAATCAGGTAACCTCAAAACCAGTATTAAAGAGGCAGTGACAAACAGCCTTACAGGACTCTTTACCATCACGCATTACAGGTACAAAATAAAATCAAAGAAAAGCAAGAAGAGACATTAACGGCGTTGCTGGAGAAAGTCAATATTAGCGCACTGACAGTCAACGAAGTGCTGGACGAGGTGAAGTCGTTGAGACAGACAGTGGTACACGACATAGCGGGGCAGCTGCCTGTCGCCTCGGCAAACCTACTAAGCTGTTCCAAGGCTCACGATGATGGAGTTCTCGACGAACTAAAGGCGCTCCGGCAGACCACGGAAAATGTGGTCAAGCAGGTCACAGAGATAAAGACGACGGCCATACCGACCACATACGCGGAAGCTGCAGCCCGAACCCCCCGAAATCGTCTAACCACCCAACCGAGCCACTCGATCATCGTGTCCTCAGAAAATGATAAGGATACCAGCGAAGTAGTGTTGGAAAAGGTCCGAAAAGTCCTAGACCCGAAAAGATCCGGGGTGAAAGTAGAAAGAGTGCGGAAAGCAAGGAACCAAAAGCTAGTCCTGAGCAGTAATGACAAAGACGAGATAAACAGAATGACGGAAATGATTCAAGTGGACAAGGAACTGAAGGTGGTAACAGCGACTAATAAAAATCCCTTAGTTATCCTCAAAGATGTGTTAACATACAATACAGACGAGGACATACTTACCTCGATCAAAACACAAAACGGTCACCTGATAAGGGACCTGACCGCCGACGAGTCCCAGCCCACCATCAAATACCGCAGAAAGGCGAGGAACCCGCATGAAAACCACGTGGTCCTACAGGTCTCGCCAAAACTATGGCAGAGACTCACGACGGCGGGTAGAATGCATATAGACATGCAACAAATTGTAGTGGAGGATCAATCTCCGCTACGGCAGTGTACCCGATGCCTGGCCTACGGTCACGGCCGCAGGCAGTGTGAGGAAACGGACGACTCGTGCAGCTACTGCGGCGGCCCCCATCTAAAAGCAAATTGCGACAGAAACAAAACAACAGCTGACGGGCCGATCTGTCGAAACTGCGTGGTCGCCGGGCTCCCTGAAACAGGACACACTGCCTTCGACCGGGACTGTCCAGTCAGGAGGAAATGGGACTCCATAGCACGGTCCAGCGTTGCGTACTGCTGAAGCGGAGATTGATACAAGGAACCACACAAATAACAATGACACGACCACCGCCACCGCACACGCCGAGATGGCATACAAGGTGATACAAATCAACCTCCAGAGGAAGCAACTGGCAACCCAGGAGCTTCTTCTGGAGGCTGCTAAGAATAAAATCAGCTTTGCAGTGGTGCAGGAACCGTATGTAGGATCTTCCGGCGAAGTAAAACAACACCCCGGAACTCGCGTAGTCCAAGCGGGCGGAAATAGAACGGGACCCATCAAGGCGGCTATAATCATTTTCGACGGACAAGTAGAAGTGATACAAGACCCAATTCTCACAACCGAAAATATAGCATTAGCCAACCTAAAAAAAAAAAAAAAAAAAAAAAAAAAAAAAAAAAAAAAACCGACGCTTGGACGATAGCAGTAGTATCCTGAAAAAGATCCGATCCAAAACGGAGATGCACAAAACCATAATAGCCGGAGATTGTAACGCGTGGAGCGAGTGGTGGGGAAGTGAAAGGGATAATGAAAGAGGGGAAATAATGGCGGGAGCAATAGACGAAATGGACCTACACATATTAAACGAAGGAACAGAGCCTACATTCTACACTATTAGGGGCCACACTGTATATAAGAGTCATGTGGACATCACGACCTGCTGCGAGAGGATGATTCCTATAATTCACGATTGGAAAGTGCGAGGCGAACTAATCAGCTCTGACCACAACGCTATTACATATACAATACGGTTAAAGAAAACCAACCAAGATAAACACCATGAACGACCAGAAAGTACAATACAAAAAAAGCTAACTGGGAATTATTCCGACAAACACTCAAGACAACACTACAAGCAGAAGGAATTACAGAGTCATACATTGAAAAAATCAACACAAAAGCGGAATTAGAAGAGACAATAGACAGATACACAAAATGTATCGAAACAGCCTGCAACAAAAGTATACCTGAAATAAAAAGGAATAATAAAAACAACTCATACTTACCTTGGTGGAACGAAGCGCTTGCAGAGTTGAAACGGAGCACGTCAACAAAAAAACGACGAATCCGGAACGCAGCACCACATCGACGAAAGCACGTAGTAGACGAGTACCTAAAAGCAAAAGAACAATATGAGACAGAAGTAAGATTGGCACAGACAAAGAGCTGGAAGGACTACTGTACTAAACAAGAAAGGGAAAGTCTATGGGACGGGATTTACAGGGTAATAAAGAGCGTGGAGAAGAGGAAAGAGGACACGCCCCTTGTGAGGGACGGGAAGGTGTTGAATCCTAACGAAAGCGTAAAACTGCTTGCGTCCACGTTCTTCAAACAAGATGATCCACAGAACGACACACTGAATCACACAAAGATCAGAGAAAAGGCGAGACAGATCAGAGAAGAACAGGAGCTGGACGATCACGACCCGCCCTTCACGAGTGGCGAACTAAGACAAACAATGCTGAGCTTTAACCCTAAAAAGGCACCAGGAATTGATGGATTCACGGCGGACATATGCCAGGCATCCATCCAGGCCGATGAGAAATCATACTTACATTTAATCAATAAATGTTTCAAAATGTCATGCTTCCCAAAGGCCTGGAAAGAAGCCGTGGTCATCACACTCAGGAAACCTGGCAAAAAAGATTACACAGAACCTAAATCTTACAGGCCTATAGGGTTATTACCGATTCTTGGCAAAATCTTGGAAAAGATGGCAATGACGAGGATAAATTGGCATATCCAACCCAAAGCCAACGCGAGGCAATATGGCTTTACACCGCAGCGCTGTACCGAGGACGCCCTCTATGACCTTATACAACACATTAAAGAAGGCCTTAATAAAAAACTTATTAATGTTGTTGTATCTTTAGACATAGAGGGCGCCTTCGACAGCGCGTGGTGGCCAGCGATAGTCTGCCAACTCGCCGAAAAACGATGCCCGCAGAACTTGAGGACTCTGATGCACAGTTACCTGGATCACCGAAAAGTCAGAGTTCGTTACGCCGGAAAGGAACACATAGCCGAGACCACGAGGGGCTGCGTACAGGGTTCCATTAGCGGCCCTACGCTATGGAATACCTTGCTGGACCCACTCTTGACAGATTTGGACAGCCAACAAGTGTATTGCCAGGCCTTTGCCGACGATATCGTCCTGGTTTTTTCGGGAACGGAAGCTTTACAGTTAGAAATAGAAGCGAATAGAACATTAGAACGAATAAACAAATGGGGAGAGAAAAATAAACTTAAATTTGCACCTAATAAAACAAACGCCATAACAATAACTAAGAAATTAAAATACGACATACCAAAATTAAAAATGGGAGGGATAGATATACAAATGAAAAAAGAAGTTAAAATTCTAGGATTAATAATTGATGATAAATTAACATTTAAAAAACACATAGATATAACTTGCAAAAAAGTGAAAGAAATTTTTAAGAAACTGACAAGAATGAGAAAAGTAACATGGGGACTTAACCCCGAAATAACCAGGACGATATACACAGCGGTAGTGGAGCCGACGATCCTGTACGCCGCCAGCGTATGGGCACCTGCCGCGCAAAAGAAGACGAACATGAAAAAACTAAATGACATCCAAAGGGGCTTCGCACAGAAGATTATCAAATCCTATAAGACCACCTCACTCAATGCAGCAATAATTCTTTCAGGGTTGCTGCCCCTAGATCTCAGAATTCAAGAGAACGCGGAAATCTATGAGGCAAAACGCGGCAAACCACAGGAGATATTGGCGGGGAGAGAGCTGGAGGAGAAGGTCTGCTTCCTTGGAAAACTGCATCCGGCCGAAGACCCACAAGTCGAATACCAAAGCCCGGGAATTGTTGATACCTCTTTGAGTATCAACATATTCACCGATGGTAGCAAGATCAACGGCAAAGTGGGAGCGGCACTCACGTGCTGGAGGGACGGTGTGGAGATATTTTATCGCAAATACAAACTTGAACACTTTTGTACAGTATTTCAGGCAGAGCTTTATGCACTTAAACAGGCAACCGAAGTAGCCAGGCAAATCCAGGGAAATATAGTAAATATATTCAGCGATTCCAGGTCGTCCCTGGATTTGCTCGGAAACAATAAAGCTCTGCACCCTTTAGCATTTAAAATCAAAAACAATATATTAGAAAACAAAAAACAAAATAAAATCTTAACTTTCAACTGGATAAAAGCCCACACCGGTACCGAAGGCAACGAACGAGCGGATGCACTTGCCAAGGAGGCAGCCCTACACCTCAAACGAACCCCAGACTATGACAAGAGCCCAATATCTTTTATCAAAAAGACCATCCGAGAAAATACCAAAAAGATATGGAATGGCAGATACCAAACAGAGACCACTGCAGGAACCACCAAAATCTTCCTTCCAAGCGCAATCGAAGCTTTTAAAACAATTAAAACCCTCACAGTGAATCCCATCCTGACACAAGTCTTAACAGGCCATGGAGGCTTTTCTGAGTACCTACACAGGTTCAAATTAAAAGACAGCCCGGCTTGTGAATGTGACCCCGAAATAGTAGAATCCGTACAACATATCATCGTAGACTGCCCTATACACAGCTACGATAGATACAATATCGAACACACGTTAGAAACAGAAATTACTATAAACAACATACAGAACATTATGAAAGACTCGGAAAACAGAACGAAATTCATAGACTACTGTATAAAAATAGCAAAACAAGTTATAAGTAGAAACAAAACAAAATGATATATTATTAAAATAAATAAATATAACACAAAAGACACTATACAATAAAAAAGGCTCTGATCACGTCAGAGGTAGAATGACAACGTCGAAGAGACGTTATTAAAGAAAAAAAAAAACCTAACCTGGCAATTTCTATTCGTACCTTTAGTCTGGGACTATACAATATATATATTGTTTGAAGCGGCTCAATTAGCTCGATATATTGACACGCTTTCCCGATAAATTTTCATACAAAATTTATAAAATTTTCAAACATTGTACATTTTTGGAACTTTAAAAATTCGATTTTTCAAAATTTTTCTATAGACGTATACTTTGTTTATTATACCGTTGCGATCGCCTCGACGAGACCTATCTCTGGATTCCCCATTTGTGGGGCTAGCGCGAACAACCGCAAAAATCCAAAATCATACCGAGGTATATAGTAAGGGCTAGTAAACAAAGGCAAATTTGCAATTTCTATTCGTACCTTTAGTCTGGGACTATACAATATATATATTGTTTGAAGCGGATCAATTAGCTTGATATACTGACACGCTTTCCCGGAAAATTTTCATACAAAAGTTATAAAATCTTCATACATTGTACTTTTTTGGCACTTTCAAAACTCGATTTTTCCAAATTTTTCTATAGACGCCTACTTTGTTTATTATACCGTTGTGATCGCCTCGATGGCACCTATCTCTGGATACCTCATTTGTGGGGCTAGCGCGAACAACCGCGAAATTCCAAATTCATACCGAGGTATAGTAAGGGCTAGAAAACAAAGGAAATTTTGCAAATTCTATTCGTACCTTAAGTCTGGGACTATACAATATATATATTGTTTGAAGCGGATCAATTAGCTTGATATACTGACACGCTTTCCCGGAAAATTTTCATACAAAAGTTATAAAATTTTCATACATTGTACTTTTTTGGCACTTTCAAAACTCGATTTTTCCAAATTTTTCTATAGACGCCTACTTTGTTTATTATACCGTTGTGATTGCCTCGACGGCACCTATCTCTGGATACACCATTTGTGGGGCTAGCGCGAACAACCGCGAAAATCCAAATTCATACCGAGGTATAGTAAGGGCTAGTAAACAAAGGAAATTTTGCAAATTCTATTCGTACCTTAAGTCTGGGACTATACAATATATATATATTGTTTGAAGCGGATCAATTAGCCTGATATACTGACACGCTTTCCCGGAAAATTTTCATACAAAAGTTATAAAATTTTCAGATATTGTACTTTTTTGGCACTTTCAAAACTTGATTTTTCCAAATTTTTCTATAGACGCCTACTTTGTTAATTATACCGTTGTGATCGCCTCGACGGGACCTATCTCTGGATACCCCATTTGTGGGGCTAGCGCGAAAAATCGCCCCAGGTCGTCACTCACGACGTTAAAAATCTCCAAGGTCACGAGACCAAAAAAAAATTCAAAAAGAAAAAAAAAAAACTTGTAAAACCCGGGTAAAGGTGGTATCCATCGAGATTAACCTTCAGAAAGGCAAATAAAATTAATTTAAGACACCGACCAGCCGCTATACAGATGGTAAAACAGGGTATAATAGATTGAAAATCAGAAAATTGGTACGCAAGTAGAATATTCTAAAATATTAAAAGTGACAACAGGTAGATATACGTTTTTACTTACAAACGCGCGACGACTGCTACAGCAGTTGACTGCAACTGACGGCTGCACCTGAAAGAACAAAACAATAAATTACATTGACATAAATAAAGGTGTTCAGCAAACGGTTCTTAACATAAGGAATAAAATAAGGTCCTGTTGACCCAACCTTCTACAGTTGGAATAACTAATTAAAACGTAAAGACGCAGCTAAAGATTAGTTGATAAATTATTGACAAGGACAATTAAAATTAATTAGAAAATTTTAAATCGGACTAAAAATCCACTGATTTTACTATATATAATAATAACAAACAGCCCCTATACAGCTAAATTCTACAAGTTGACAATTAATATACACATATACATTTTAATAAATCATTTATTCAATTGTTAATTATTTAATCTGAAATTATATACATTTCTAAGTTATTTAACTCTTTCTTCTTATTTAACGATTTCTACTTTTAATTATATACATATAAAAATATACATTTTAACAATTATTTAATTTAACTTTTACAAAAAAAAAAAAAAACCGCCGTGATGCAGGCCGTGGATCGGCTGTACGCATTAGTGAAGGAGGCGGAGGCCGAAGAAAAGGAGACCAAGAAAAAGCCAGAAAAATCGGAGAAAATAGGAATCACAGTCGCGACTCCTGTCTTGTCCGGTCCTTCGGGAAATGAGCAAATAACTGCGATATCTGCAACACAGATTGCCTGGGAGCATAAATTAGTAGAGCATGGTAAAATGCTCGAAGAAAACAAACGGGAGATGGAAGAGCTCCGCAAGGAATTGTCAAACACCACAAAAGCGCTTGCGGAGACGGCAGAAACTAGACCAACGTACGCAGAAGCGCTTGCGAATCCGAGGCCACCCCAACCGAACTCCACCACTGACCACTCCATCCTAGTGTCTTCCACACAAGTGGAGGACACTAGCGATGACGTAGTTATGAAGTTAAGGACCACCTTAAAGGCACGAGACACCGGTCTCCAAATTAACTCACTGCGAAAGGTGAAGGACCAGAAGGTGGTCCTCAGCTGTAAAACTAAAGAGGAGGCTGTAAAAACAGCAAATAAGCTAAAAGAAAACAAATGCCTCAAAATCGAGGAGGCTAGAAACAAAAATCCGCAGGTGATCTTAAGATACGTGATGGCCTACAACACCGACGACGAAGTGTTGAAGGCCATCACGAATCAAAACCCTGAACTGACGCGGGGCCTGTCTGCCGAGGAAATAGCTGCCACAACAGTGAAATACCGCAGACGCGTGAGGAACCATCTGCAGTGCCACATAGTACTGCAGGTGGCACCCCAGATGTGGCAGCGTATGACATCGGCGGGCAGGCTTCATGTGGACCTGCAATACATTCAAGTTGCGGACCAGTCGCCACTCATTCAGTGCACAAAGTGCCTAGCGTTTGGCCACGGCCGTAGGGCATGTAAGGAGGAAGGGGATTCGTGCACCTACTGCGGTGATCAACACGTGAGAGCGGACTGCCCCGAGATGGCGACTGGTGGAGCGGCTGAATGTAAAAACTGCTCCCAAGAAAAGCTGCAGGAAACTGCGCATGGGGTTTTTAGCGACGACTGTCCCATACGGAAGAAATGGGACAACCTCGCTAGAGCGAGCGTGGCTTACTGCTGATAAAGGCACCCTTCCGAACAACTGTAAAACAGAGGAAGTCGTGAGCATGCGGGGGACGCTGGGGAGGAGCGGATCGGGAAATGGCATAGGAGGAACTATCGTACTTACCATCTTGGAAAACATCGTAACAACCCGAAAACGCAAGGTCCGATGCGCTGCTCCACATCACCGCCGCCGAGTGCCCACGATGAATCTGAAACAGAGAAAAATACAAGAGAGCAAAAGTGACACGTCTAAAGCCTCCCAAAACAAAAAGTACACCCACAAAAGAAGTACCCAAAAAAGCACTGTCAAAATTAGTAGAGGAAGGAATAAAGGAAACTTTGGGACGATCACGATAATATTAATGGTCCTGCAAGCGTCGACTAAAATCCCGGAACCTAAATATTTTGCAAATGAAGATGATATTCATTCTATAAATAAAAGAATTACCGTGGAAAACGCGAGCAGGTCCATTCCCGAGTCGCAACAAAGTATAGGTAATACTCACCCCCTTGCGTTTGCTATGCAGCAAAGCATAGCAAAATTAAAGGGAACATGAAGTTGACAAAGCCGCATCTTATAAGATGTTAGCCAAAAGTGGGACTCGAGGCCGTGCTTGACGGAATGAGATACTGAGATATCCAAACTCCAGTGAAATAAACTAAATAGTTGCCACGACAACCTCAGTACCCAGAAAAGAAAATAGAAGGAGAAAATATAATTAAAACAAAAATAAAAATATATATAAATTCAAATTCAAATCATTTATTTGTGGATAATAGGTTAGATAGGATGTTACATGTATATAGTCATAAGTTCTACTATATCCTGCCATGCATCAGGCGTACAAAATTATAAAGTAATATGAAATATATAATGTCATATTATTATTAAATTAATTTAAAATTTATATTAATGAGGGGTATTTTATTATAAATAGTAGGCCCCATACAGACTATGCTTTTATGCATAAGATGTGTCTTACAAGGTATTGGGTGTATGGTATGTTCCCGACGGCTTCCTATAGGATATGTATTGTATATATGCATATTACTTTTTACAAAAGCTGCAACCTCGCAGATGTAAAGAGAGGGTACCGTTAGTATCCTTAAACCTTTAAATTTCCCTTTACATGATTCTCTCATTCCTAGACCAGTTATCCCACGCCTTTTTTGAGCTTTAAATACCTGCATCTTATCGGTTGAGTTACCCCAAAAAATTATACCGTATCTCAGTATAGAAGCTACATGTCCATGATAGGCCGTCATTACCGCTGATAAATTAACTACCCTAGATAGTTTATATAACGCAAATGAGAATTGGTACAGTCTTTTGCATATATTTTGGATATGAAGTGATCTGAGATGATCGATGGTCAAACCTAAGAAACGCGTTGACTCGATTTCTACGATTTCTTTATTTGAAAATTGAATGTCCAGTTTTTCCGTTTTACGTTGCTGTTTGAAGTCCATTATATGTGTTTTTGTCAAATTTATTTTTAAGTTGTTCAATGTCAACCAGTTTTTAATGCAAGTCAAAGTATTAATTATTTCGTCATTTAAATTGTCCGAATTATCTTTAATAAATAAAATAGTGCTATCGTCAGCAAATAATGTCATGTCATAGTTAGTAACATTAGGAAGGTCATTAATATATATTAAAAATAACAGTGGTCCGAGAACACTTCCTTGTGGAACTCCATAACATACTGATATTGCGTCTGAAGTATATGTTGTCTCTGTAAGTGTCATAGGACATACTTTGCTTAGCTGCGTGATTTGCATTCTATTACTCAGGTATGATTTCAATAACCTATATGCATTCCCTCTTACTCCATAGCCAAACATTTTTTTCAGTAGAAGATCATGTCTTACATGATCAAATGCCTTTGTCATATCCATGTATAAGGCTATTGCCCTCTTTCTTTTATCTACTGCTGTCATTACTTTTAATAAGAAGTCATAAATTGCCATATTAATCGTTTTATGTTTTCGAAATCCGTACTGCTTGTCTGATAACAGATTATAATTTTCAAAGTAATTGTATAATCTACTGTAAATTGCCTTCTCAAAAACTTTGGCTATAACTGGTATTAGCGCTACAGGGCGATAGTTACTTAACTCATGTGGATCACCTTTTTTGTAGAGAGGTTTGACGATTGAAATTTTCAATTTTTCTGGATAGGTCCCCTGTTCCATGCATAAATTGAGTATGTAACATATGACAAATGTAATAACCGTCGCTACATCTTTAAGGATTTTAGTGGAGACATTATCATATCCAACGCTACTTGTACTCTTTAGAGATGATATTATTTTAAGAATCTCAAAGTCGTGCATGGAAATAGATATATCGAATTGCAATTATTCTGATAACTGTCGTATGTGTTAATATTTTTGTTGCCCTCTGCATTTTCGGCGAAGTAAGTATTAAAAACATTGGCTAGCTCAGTAGGGTCAGTTATAATCTTGTTTCCGTAATTTACTTTTGAGATAGTTTGTCTTGGTTCATTTTGCAAATAGTTGTTGACAATATTCCACGTGGCTTTAGATTTATTTCTAGCATTTTTGATACAGTAATCATTTTGTGATTTTTTTGTGAGTGAGATTATTTTTTTAAGTCTGTTTGAAAATGCTTTAAACCCTTGTTTATTTGTTAATGTGGGTGACCGTCTATATTTCCATAGCAACTTCCTCTTAATATCGCTACATTTTTTAATTCCTTTAGAAATCCATTTGGGTTTTTTATGTATTAGTATTTTTACTTTCTTAAGTGGAAAACATAAGTCGTAAAACAGGGTAAAGAGCACATGGAACTGATTGAAAGCGTTATTGGCTTGAGTTTCTTCAAAAACATTTTGAAAACTTAAGTTTGCTAAGCATTCTTTGAATTTACGCCTGTTATCAGAATTATAATCTCGTATTGTTATGAACCAATGTTTTATTCGAAAGAATTTTTTAACGGGAAAGTTTAGCACTTGTGCCGTGTGATCTGATACAGCAAGTTCAATAACCTCTCCAGTACTACCTCTAATATTATGCGTTATATTGTCAATTCCTGTGCCACTACTTAGCCTAGTTGCTTGTTTAAATTGAAGCTTTAAATTATATGTAGCTAATAGGTTCTGAAAATCCATTGACGTTTTGGTTCTCTTAAGATAATTAATATTAAAATCCCCACACATTATAAGTTTAAATTTATTTTTATTACACAGTTTGTTCAAAATTTGGTCAAGCTTGTCAAGGAATAAGTTTATTAATTGTGTGTGACATCGCGGTGGTCTATACACGCATACTATATATATTTTATGCAATGGAAGACAAACTGCTGAGCATTCCACTACCTTGGGAATAGATAGGTCAACAATTTCAGCTAGATTTTCATACTTATGGTTATTATTTATCAATATACATGAACCACCGCGTCTTTCATTTCGATAAAAACAGGAAGCCATCTCAAAGTTATCTATTTTTAGTCGAGTTCTGTCTTCTCTTATCATATTATGCTCTGTAATACACAGTATGTCTATTTGTTTACCTTTTTCACCCATCATGCATAAATGAATAGATAAGGCATCTGATTTACTTATTAGACCATTAATATTTTGGTGTAATAGATACATGTAATTATTAACGAAAAAAATTTGCATTGACATTCTTTACTACATTAGTTGCATTTGGAATAACATTATTGCAATTAATATTTAACCTTTTTGGGCTGAGATCATTTTGCTCAACTTGAGTAGTTGAACATGTTTGAGTGCTTTTATCTGTATAAAGTAATGCTTTTTGTCCCATTTTTTTTTGTTCGTATTTACTCATATTATATTTATAAGTCAAGTGTAGTATTTCCTTTAGTATATATCTACTTAAATTTAAGGAAAAGTAACGAGTATGGGGCAAATATCTACTATAGTCGAGATCTACATAAATTACGTTCTTATATTGCTGACATATGAATTTTAGTTCAGCGTTGAGTTTATTTTCATTAAGATGTTTGTTTTTTGGAATCTCACAGACAATAACATTTGTATTTTTGATTGAATTGAGCCATTGACCAATACTAATTTTAAAGTTATATGGATTTGTATCATTTATGCCACCCATTAGTACTACATAGTCTCTGTCCGTCATATTACTGATTTCCGATGTTGTACATCTCAAAATATTTTCCATCTTCGCTCCTGGTTTCCAGATGCATGTTACGTGATATTCCATTCCCAAAAGTTGCCCCAATAATTTTCTGACATCACGTCCTTGCTCGTCTGCAATAATGAGTACTTTTCGTTTTCCTTTATTTGTTACTTTTATATTTTTGTTCTCCACAGACTTTTCAGAATCTATATATGTTTCCCCTGATTCTACCCCTTCACAGTCTGTTTTTAAATCCTCTTTTATACATTTTTCTTTGTTAATTACATTTTTTGATAATTCTCTAAAATCTTCATTCATCTTCTGATTTGTCAAAGGTATATCAATTTGTTTAATAGGACTTCCATTCTTGATAGATAGTTTACGCTTCTTCTTCTTTTTAGCAGACTGAGTTATCACTGGATTTTGATAATATATATATATATATATATATATATATATATATATATATATATATATATATATATATATATATATATATATATATATATATATATATATATGACGGCGCCGCTGGCGCGATGTTGTTTTTAAAAATTATGACGTCAGCATTGCTGACGTCATTCTCTTCATAATTATCATCGTTCTCCATTATAACAGTAATTACACCTTGCTTCTTCAAATAATTCCTTTTATTACAATTATTTCACAATAACGAACGAGCTCCGCTCTGTTCAGCTGCTCGCACCCGAATGAATCGTGCGACAATAATCACTCGTATTTATAGCAGAATCGAGAGTGGGGGCAGCTTGTTTATGAAACCGTTTTAACGAATTATTTACATGAGTTGGACTAATAACAATCAACTGATGATTTTAACATTAAGGAAACAATTATAATTTAACTTTGTATTGTTGCGCCGATACGGCCGTTCTGACCGGCGGTGCGCGCTCTGCATCAGCCGCGTGTATAACGACTCAGCAGTAGAATTCTTGAAGTTTATTCTGAAACAATGGAATGTCTCTTTTTGAGATTGGCATCTGTGTGCCTTTATTGAGAACTGAACAGTGATTTCTTTCGTGTAGTTTTATATTGTGGCGTACTCTGTGGTACTATGTTTATGCGTACTCTGTGGTACTTTGTTATTGCGTACTCTGTGGTACTTTGTTATTGCGTACTCTGTGGTACTTTGTTATTGCGTACTCTGTGGTACTTTGTTATTGCGTACTCTGTGGTACTTTGTCGTTGTGTACTCTGTGGTACTTTGTCGTTGCGTACTCTGTGGTACTTTGTCGTTGCGTACTCTGTGGTACTTTGTCGTTGCGTACTCTGTGGTACTTTGTCGTTGCGTACTCTGTGGTACTTTGTCGTTGCGTACTCTGTGGTACTTTGTCGTTGCGTACTCTGTGGTACTTTGTCGTTGTGTACTCTGTGGTGAAATTTTAGTAAACACAAAAACGTACCTTTGTTTTAGTTAGAAGACTCTTGGGCTTGTTGCTCGACCCTGCTGGCTTGCGAAGTGGATGGTGTAGGCTCATTGGCTGATGCTGGAGGGTCGTCTTCTCCTGCTGATACGGTTATCTAGTCTCCAGATTGGGGTGGTGGTGGGGGGTGATGATGAGCTACTTTTCTCGGACGCCTTGTCTGGATTCTTCAAGCGGATTTCCAGTTCACCAGTCTTGACACGAGTTGTTGGGTACCCTTTGATAAACAGGTGCTGATACTTGTTTAAAAGCATGCGTAATTTTGCGATGTCTTCTTCATTCGTGAGGACACAATCCAGTTTATCGAAGATTGGGTTCATACATTGAACTTGATTAATATTCGCCTGACGTGTTAATCTCGTTCCGTCCGAAGTGATCGTCATAGTAAGGTTCGTATTATTAATCAAGTTCATACCCACTAAGATATCTGTCGTCATCTCGTAATCTGCCACTATGTGGAACTGTAGTTCAACGTTGATATTATCAATGACCCCAATCGTAACCAGTGTAGCTATTGAAAGTACAGGAAATTGTCCAATTCCTTTTAAGTAATTTGCCGTGTGTAGTCTTCTTCCTGGTAATTGAGCCGCTACGGACTCTCGTATAAGTGAGCATTCTGCGCCACTATCGAAAATTGCTTGAAAACTCTTTAGTCCAATCTTCACCGTACTGGGAGCTAGTTTTGATCCAGCAATGTAATTTACATTTGACGTCAATGTTCGTTCGCGCTTGAAGCATGATTCAAAAGAATGGCCTGGTATTTTGCAAAATGAACAGATTGTTGTTTTATTGTTCCGATTAGAGATTACTTCTTTGGTCTCAGTTGTTGTTTTATTCCTTTGATGAGGTTTCGATTCGGTAGGCTTATAGAAACATTCACTGGTGATGTGATTGGATCTTTTACAGATACGACAGAACGAAGTCGATGGAGTTGGATTCGAAAAACGAGGTCGCTTACTTGTGCTCGTATTATTTGAACTCTGACAAAAACGCTTCATGGTTCTAATCGATGATGCAACGGATATCAGCTCTGGCACTGTTGTGGCCCTTGTGTTCAGTAGCTCGATCCTAAGTCTTTCGTCATCTATGCAACCAATCACTGCTTCAACTGCGTCTTCATTTGTTAGCTTGTCCTTGGTGATCCTTCTCCATAAGACCCAAGCTTGTGACAAGAACTCCGAAATGTCCTTTGAAGAGTCGTAGATATGTTCCCTGAACCGAATTATGTCTCGGGAATAACGGTTTTCAGGCTCAAACGTCGTGATAAGTTTGTTGCGCAGCTCAGTCCATGAAGCTGTGGTGACCATCCAATCGTCCACCCACATTTTCGCTCTTCCCTTTAAGAGGCTGCCAACCTTCATGCGTATATCAAAGTCGTTGAGTCGATATGTCTCGATGGCTTTGTCGATATGTTGACACCACTCACGTACTCCCACGTTGGTGTCTGGATCAAATGATGGTAGGTAAATGTCGTTAATACGTGTCTTCGTTTCTGCCGGAGTACTTAAGCGTTCCGACATTTGCTGCATCACATGCATCATCTGCATGATGAATTGTGGTGGTATGCTGTTCGTCGGTGAGTTGAACAAGGTTGATTGTGGCTGATCCTGTTGCAAGTAAGTCCCAGTATTGCCTTTGGTATTCAATGTATGGTGTGGTTCCATTCTTATTGTAGCTTCAGGTTGTTGCTGAGCGGAAGCGGCACGTGATCCCACTTCTGATGACGGCGCCGCTGGCGCGATGTTGTTTTTAAAAATTATGACGTCAGCATTGCTGACGTCATTCTCTTCATAATTATCATCGTTCTCCATTATAACAGTAATTACACCTTGCTTCTTCAAATAATTCCTTTTATTACAATTATTTCACAATAACGAACGAGCTCCGCTCTGTTCAGCTGCTCGCACCCGAATGAATCGTGCGACAATAATCACTCGTATTTATAGCAGAATCGAGAGTGGGGGCAGCTTGTTTATGAAACCGTTTTAACGAATTATTTACATGAGTTGGACTAATAACAATCAACTGATGATTTTAACATTAAGGAAACAATTATAATTTAACTTTGTATTGTTGCGCCGATATATATATATATTATCAAAATTACTACAAATACAGGAACGCATTAAATACCACCTATAAACATCGAATAAAACACACCAATAAATAATTTCGAAAACTAATAAGAAAAATACGACATACACACAGATTAAAATACACCAATAAATAATTTCGACAATATATAAGAAAAATAGGTACAAATAATAGGTGAAATCGCCAAAACTAACTTAAATAAAAAAAAAAAAAAAATATATATATATATATATGAATCGCAGCACCAAAATAGCTCAGAAAGGTCTCCAACACATATTGGAGGAAACTCCGACGAACAAACTTAAAAAAAAAAAAAAACCTTATATTGGTGCGAATAGGTTCAAGGCTGAGATCGGAATGGTGCTAGTCTGGTTTTTCTTAAACGGCCAATTTTATGTAAAAAAACATGGTGTGACAACTAAATACACTAAGGTGGTCGGTTCGGACAAAGAGCAAGGATTGGGGAATTAATGAATGAATAAAATAAACTACTTTTGAACCAATTGTATTGCCTTAAGTTATCACACAATACCTTTATGTAAAACGACCACTTAAAAAAAAAAAAAAAAGAAAAAAAAAAAAAAAAAAAACAGACTATATATATATATGTGTGGGACAAGTCTTTGTTTGTTAGGTGTGGGTATAGGTTATTGTATTTGACATTCGTACGTTCTAAAACTTGGATCTTTGTTTAATGTTAATTAAAGTTGCCTTTTTGTATATCTGGTCCTACTTATTTACTTAGTTTTCAGTAGACACATACTTAAAACCATGTTATCAGCACATATAAATATATTTTTTACCGAAATTGAATAAGTTGAAACGAATATTCGAAAAACCGATACTTTACCGAAATTATTAGATGTAATATTATGAACGAATCCAACAAACTCTCAAATTAAAAATAAAATTGCCGTAGACAACATTCCTTACGGCATACTGAATACCATTTTGTAATTCCACGCGAAGGTTCGTCAAGGAAGCGTGTTTGTTCAAAGAATGCTTCTATCCGAGCGTACGACTCCTACCCCACCGAAGCCAATCGGGCCCAGATGCGCGCTCTACAACGAGAGGTAAAGCGTCGTGTCGCGGAGGTCCGGGAGGAACGGTGGGGTGTCCTCCTAGAGGGCATCGCGCCGTCGCATCTGGCCTACTGGCAGCTGGCGCGTAGCCTCAAATCCGACTCCACGACTGACATGCCCCCGCTGTCCCGCCCTTCAGGCGCACCCCCAGCCTTCGACGACGACGAAAAGGCCGAACTTCTCGCCGACTCCCTCGAGAGCCAGTGCGCCCCCAGCTCTCAATCCGTCGACCAGTCCCACGTCGACGCGGTCGACAGGGAAGTCGAGCGCAGGGCATCCCTCCCCCCCGTCGATTCCTTACCTCCTATCACCCAAACGGAGGTCGAAGATCTAATTATGGGTCTCAAAACTAAAAAAAAAAAAAGCCCCCGGCTCTGACGGCATTTCGAATCGCGTTCTGAAATGCCTGCCCGCCCAACTCATCTGCCTCTTAGTGGCTATATTGAACGCCGCCATGGCGAACTGCACCTTCCCCGCTAAGTGGAAGGAGGCGGACGTCATAGGCATTCCCAAGCCCGGCAAACCTCGCAATCTCCCCGCGAGCTACCGCCCTATCAGTCTCCTCAACTCCCTGGCCAAGATATACGAGCGCCTACTTCTGGCGAGGCTCAAAGACTTCGTAACGTCCAGGGGTATCCTTATCGACGAGCAGTTTGGCTTTCGAGCCAAACACTCTTGCGTCCACCAAGTGCACCGCATCACGGAGCACATCCTCTCCGGTCTCAATAGACCCAAACCCATCTACACGGGCGCCCTCTTCCTAGATGTCGCGAAGGCATTCGACAAAGTCTGGCATAACGGCTTGGTCTACAAGCTCTACCAATTGGGTGTGCCGGACAGACTCGTGCTCATCTTACGAGACTTCTTGTCGAATCGCGCCTTCCGTTATCGCGTCGAAATGACGCGCTCCACTTCCCACTCCATCAGTGCTGGAGTCCCACAGGGCTCAGTTCTCTCTCCGCTCCTGTTTAGCCTTTACACGAACGACATTCCTCGTTCGAGTAAGGCGCATCTAGCCCTATTCTCGGATGATACCGCTCTCTACGTCTCGCATAGGAATAAGGGTTTCATTACCAGACACCTTCAGGTATCCGCGAATTCCCTAGGGAATTGGTTCAGGAAGTGGCGTATTGAGGTGAACCCGGACAAGAGCGCTGCGGTGTTCTTCTCCAGAGGTGCCACCCCGCGCCACTCCCTGCGCCGCCCTAGAAGTAATCTCGGCCAAGTGACCATGTTCGACCGACCCATTCCCTGGGTCAAAGAGGTCAAATATCTAGGGGTCACCCTAAACAGTACCATGTCCTTCGGCCCGCACATCAAACGGGTCCGTCACCGAGCATCATTTGTGCTCGGTCGTCTCCATTCGTTAATCTGCAAGCGGAGTAAAATGTCCCTTAGAAATAAGGTGACACTTTACAAAACTTGCGTTCGACCCATCATGACTTATGCGTGTGTTGTGTTCGGGCATTCGGCCCCCTCTCACATCGATAAACTCCAAGTGGTTCAAAACCGCTTCCTCCGTAAAGCCGTAGGAGCCCCCTGGTTCGTACGGAACGTCGACCTCCACTCCGATCTAGGTCTCGAACCTATTCGCGCCTTTATTAAAAAGGCGTCAACACGTCACTTCGCGAACGCATCTACCCATGCGAATCCGTTAATCGTAGCCACCGCCGACTACGATCTCCCCCCCGACCCCTGCCGCCACCGCCGGCCGCGACATGTTCTCACCGACCCCCTCGATGCTTTGTCATCCCTTCTTTCCGCTCAGAATACGGGCGACGACGACGACGTAGTAGTAAATCCCCTCCCATAGCCGGCGGTTGACCGCACCCGTCCCCCTACAGCGACTGTCCCAACCGAGGGCGCCTCTTCGAGGCGCCCTCGAGTATGTCGCCTCTTGCCCTTCTGACTGGCTAGAGCGTAGTGGTTGCACGCTCGCCTTTTAGTCCGGTGAAGCTGTAAAGGCCTCGCGGCCAACAGCGTACATCATTCACACATACACACACACACACACACGGAAGCGTGTTTATGTTTACTGCTTGTTATGACGTCACACGTTACTTGCGGGGAATCTCATGTGGCATAGCGAATAAAGGCCCTTTTGATAATTAAATGGTTGATATTGTGTTTCATGTGGATAAGTGATGTGATTAAATAACTGATGGGCAATTATTGATTTCGTTACTCAATGAGTTTTATGTGTGTAATACATAAAACTCATTGAGTAACGAAATCAATTACTTTCAAAAGTATTCCTTTCTGAAGAATACGCTGGAAGAAACCTATTTTAAAAAAAAAAAAAAAAAAACCGCCATATTATTAGTTCACAGGGGCTGAATTTAGATGGCGCTAAAGTCGTTTTAGGTTCACGATTGTTTTTTGTATGAAGTTACCATTCTTCTCCGTTAGGAGTATTGTTGTTCTGTGGGCCCGACAGAAGTGATGACAGAACTTAAACTAGCGCTGTGGGTTAGAGAGAGAGGAAGAGCCTGCCTACCGCTGCAGTATGCGTAAGAGAAAGGGAAGAGCGCTGTGGGTTAGAGTGAGCGAGGAAGAGCATGCCTACCGCTGCCGTATGCGTGAGAGAAAGGGAAGCCAGACAGACTGGCGCCGTTACGCGTTACGTTACAAAGCGGTTTACCCTCCCATAAGAAGTTTTCACTTCAAAAATCATCAATAATTTTCTCGTTTTTCCTTAGTGCCGTACATTGTGATGTACAGTCGCCTGCACTAATATGTGCACAATCTATAATTTAAAAATTATGTAACCATCAATTTATGCCTCAATCATGTACACAGTTTCAACGACATTATTTTAGTGCACCTGTATACATTATGATTCGGAATTGGGGCATTGTACCGAGATATTGCTTTCGGTACAATACCACGTATATGTTCATATAATAATAAAACACAAAATATCGTTTTATACTTATTTTATGAAGATTATAATTTTACAGTCAAATCCGTTAGCTATGTTATCTAATGCACAAAATATTACAATTTTACGGCCTACGGCCTTACGACAAAAGGACGAATTATTATAATTTTTTTAGTTTCTGCCCGCGACTTCATCCGCGTTGACTTTAGACAGGAACCTTACATTTTTCCAGAATAAATAGTATCCTATGTGTTAATCCAGGTAATAGACTAAAGGTGTCCCAAATTTCATTTTAATCCGTTCGGCCGTTTTAGCGTGACTGAATAACAAACAACCAGACATCCAAAATATACAAACTTTCACATTAATAATATTACTAGTTTCAGTCCGCGACTTCTTCCGTGTTGGCTTTGAATAAGAACCTTACATATTTTCGGGATAAAAATCCTATGTGTTAATTCAGGTGCCAAATTTCATCCAAATCCCTTCAGCCGTTTTTGGCCTGATTCAGTAACAAACATCTTAATATACAAACATTTACATTGATAGTATTAGTAGAATAAGGATATTAGTAGCATGTTAATAGGAATACGACTGTTAAGAATTCTTCGAAATAATATTAAATATTCAGATAAAGTATACTTTATCTTTTTTTTATTCACACCCTAAGCACTAAGATGTTTCAGCGTTTATATTTACATTAAGCTAGTACTCTAACATCAGCTCAAACACGTCACCCTTTTTTCGATTATAAAAATAACATTGAATAATATTTAAATCACACTTAAACAAATTTCAAGCAAATTTACCATTATGTTAATAAATTACCCCATTTCTTAATTGACAACACCGGCCAATTTTACCAACCTAAAAAATATTGAAATTATTATTGTTGTTTATATAAGAAATCAGAAGAAAAACTTAAAACTAACCGATGGAAAGTAATCTTCTTGTTATAATTTTTTCCTCTGCGATTATGGCACGATTTTTAGTACAAACCGGCATGTTTAATTTTTTTACGAGCTTAACAATGTGTAGTTGCCAAAGTGACGTAAGGGAAGAACTTATCGACCATTTTAGTGCATAAATTTTATGCCGTTTTCACGCGTGGGATGCATAATCTAGACAAGTAATTCATCTAAGGCTAAAAGATTTTGGAAAATATATTTTACTTAAACAAGAACCTATACAGAGTATAGTATCGAAAGTATTGGACATGTGACAAAACAAGGAGCCACGCGAGTTGTGTTTATATTTTTTCCATGAATTTGACTACAATAACGTTTTTCATTTATTTTCTTTTTCCTGTTTTGGCCATAAAATATAATTTATTAATGTACTACGACGACCTATTTGTTCAAATGAACTAGTATATTATTTATAAACCTTATAATTGTAAAAATAACCAAAGCTTATTTAACACTGTAATTCGATATATCTAAAATTACCGCTTTATTAACAAGAAAGACACCTGAAAAAATGCCCTGACTACTAATTTTGAGGGGAAACGGAATGTTGTTCTCCCCAAATTTGGGGAATTTGACCTAGATTTTTGGGGAATTTGGAGGATTAGTGTTGGCAACCCTGCTTCTAACTAGTCTGTGCTGTGACTAGGCAAGTTGATTCATATTATATAAAATCGATCTTTGGATCGATTCAAATCAAACGCATAAGAATCGATTCTCAATTTTTGGATCGATTCAAAGTCGATTCTTATTAATGTTCCGATAAAATAAAATTATTTTTTCGACTTTCACTCTTTTTATAATTTATAGATATTTTCAATCTAGAGATTATCAAATAGATCACTGACTAAGCAAACATTTATATTTGTGACGTAGTATTGTTATCACTGTATGTGTTATACTATTATTTAAATTCTTGGTTTACACAAATTAATTCAATCATGTTTTCGATCACCACTTTTTTGTTATTGAATCATGAATCTATCCGATTCGACGGCTCTCGGAATCGATCCACTGAATCGGTTCAGTGTTTCAAATCGATCTAAAAGAACGATTATTTAACACAAAAAACCGTTTTTTTTTTATTAATCAATTTTAAATCGACATGCCTAGTTGTGACTTTTAGACATGGGTAACTCAGCAAAATTCCTTGCGTTAACTCAGTAACTCAGGCGCCGGCTCATTGCGTTAACTCAAAATTGCGCCATGGCGCAACAAAATGAAACGCGCCGAGTGAGCAGTGAGACGCGCGCCATCTGCACGCCGCGCTCACAGACTCTTTGCACAAACAGCGCATAGCGCCCGAACTGCGTTGGCTTATTGTTCCGAAAAATACAGCCTACCTATTTTGTACCCTTTCTTCAAATTTACTCCTTCAATTTTATTGATTCCTTCTAATGACAAATTACCTATGATATTAAAAATAAATTAAATGGAAAGTCATTTTAAAGTTGTACCTAAAAATAATATTATTTGTATAATTCAATATTTATATATCTTGATTAGGTGATTCTGAATGATGAAGAATGTCGTCATCAAGACTGAAAAGCCAAATATGGTTACATTTCACTGCTGTAAATGATGAAAAAAAGGTTAAATGTTTATATTGTGATCAACAATTATCAGTTGCCAATAAATCTACATGTAGTCTTATAAGACAAATTGATAACTAATAGGTATGCATTTAAAAGCTGACTGCTATTTTTTCAGACAGTTTCTATAATATTGTTCACATAAGATGGGTACTGTGACAGTTCTAAGTGTCAAACGAAAACAATCTTTAATGCAATGTGGTTAAGGCATAAAACCATATTTAATTATAGAAATGGGTTTAAAACTCTTATTACCATTGAATAAAGTATAATTTCCTTTGACTCTTAGAACTGTCACAGTACCCATCATACATGAAAATACTATAATCCATATTACGACCGTGATTAGTAATAATCAATTATTCAGTAAAATTAAATAGACATTCATTTAAAAAACTAGGTAATATATTTTTAATGAGTTCTTATATTTATATTATTATGCATATTTTTGAAAGTGACGCCTGGCAACACAACACCTTTCTAATCTACTAGGTATCTAGTTACTATTATTTAATCTGTACTTCTGTAATGGCAATCGAGTCTCTAAGCAAAAACACGAGTGATGGGTGTTTTATGGTTTTCTTGGATCCTGCGGAAACTACTTATCCAAATAAACAGGTTTGCATATGCCAGCGGGTTCAAAGTAAGCTATCAGTGCGACAAGTCGCTTGGCACCAATGCACGTCCAAAAATGATGTATTTCAATTAGTGTTGTCAGAAGACTCGAGCTTCCGAGCCTTAAAGTCGTTGAGAGCTCGCGCATCCATAGAAAGCTTGAGCTTCGACTCGAGCTCTCTATAAAGAGCTCGATTCGAAGCTCGAGCGCCGGCTACAAGGCTCGAGCCGCGGCTCGAACCTCGAAGCTACAAGGCTCGGAGGTTCGAGCTTTAAACGAGCTCTGTTAACAAGGTTCAAGGTAGTTACTTTGAAAAAGACTCTGCTCAGAGTTTAAAGTCGAGGGCCGTAAAGCAATAGTAATAGGTACATACCTACCTTTCTACATAGAAAGGGTCAATCAATGTTCTCGTAATTTCTACCGATTTTAATGAGTTCGGGAATTAATAATTTCGAAACATGTTCGAAACAAGTAAAACGAAAACTTTAGGTATTCATAAAATACCACTTACACGGTGTTGTGGTGCTGGTCTAATGGACACGTCTTTTGTACAACTTAGCCATGTTTGGGTTCGTTGGATTTGTCTTTACGAGTACTATAGACCGAGATGGTCTTTAAGATCACATGATGGAGCCGGAAGATGGCCTTCAGAACTACCCAACGAGTCAACACAGCCCCATGGCGTGTGGGCTCGTTTGTGTTTTGGCAAGTGCTTAAGACCCAGACGATGTTCAGGGTCTGATGATGGAGCCGAAAAGTGATTAACGGAACTCCGCAACTACTCAACATAGCACCGTCGTGTTTGGAGTCGATTAACTTGTCTTGATAAGAAGTTTCGACTGAGATGATGTCCAGGGTCTGATGATGGAGCCAAAACATAGCTAACGGAACTGCGCAACTACTCAACATAACCCCGTCGTGTTTGGGATCGTTTAACATGTCTTGATAAGAACTTTGGACTGAGATGATGTTCAGGGTCTGATGATGGAGCCGAAAAGTGGCCAACAGAACTCCGCAACTACTCAACATAGCCCTGTCGTGTTTGGGGTCGTTTAACTTGTCTTGATAAGAACTTTCGACTGAGAGGATTTCCAGGGTCTGATGATGGAGCCGAAAAGTGGCCAACGGAACTCCGCAACTACTCAACATAGCCCCGTCGTGTTTGGGGTCGTTTAATTTGTCTTGATAAGAACTTTCGACTGAGATGATTTCCAGGGTCTGATGATGGAGCCGAAAAGTGGCCAACGGAACTCCGCAACTACTCAACATAACCCTGTCGTGTTTGGGGTCGCTTAACTTGTCTTGATAAGAACTTTCGACTGAGATGACTTTCAGGGTCTCATGATGGAGCCGAAAAGTGGCCAACGGAACTTCGCAACTACTCGACAAAGCCCCGTCGTGTTTGGGGTCGTTTAACTTGTCTTGATAAGAACTTTCGACCGAGGTTATATCCAGGGTCAGATGCTGGAGCTGAAAAGTGGCCGGAAGAACACCGCAACTACTCGACATAGCCTCGTCGTGTTTGGGGTTGTTTAACTTGTCTTGATAAGAACTTTCGACTGAGATGATTTCTAGGGTCTGATGATGGAGCCGAAAAGTGGCCAACGGAACTCCGCAACTACTCAACAAAGCCTCGTCGTGTTTGGGGTCGTTTAACTTGTCTTGATAAGAACTTTCGACTGAGATGATTTTCAGGGTCTGATGATGGAGCCGAAAAGTGGCCAACGGAACTTCGCAACTACTCGACATAGCCCCGTCGTGTTTGGGGTAATTACATTGACAAGTATTTTGGACCCAAATTATGTCCAAGGTCTGATGCCAAACGTCACACGAAACACCATCGTATTAGGGTATACCTTATTTGTTTAAAATAAGAATATGAATAAATAAAATAATTATAAAATTTAATACTGAACAAATAAATACGCACAAATAAAGATATTATTAGAGAATAATAATCAAAGTCTAAAACTAAATAGTACGACATTAAATAAAGGTTAATAATCTTTTAAAAACCTTTTTTTATATACTATTGAACTGAAAATATTATTTCGTCTGTCTATTTATGTAAAGAATTTCAACAGGTTTTTTTCCAAATAGTCTCCTCCCATTTAGTGTTTACAATATTTAGTTAAATATTATAGTTATAGAAGAACCCCAGCCTTGGTTGCTTATTAAAGTTCTTATAGCCAACTAGACTTTCTACAGTCATTAACACTAAAAGAAAACGATCATTCATCAAAATCCCTTAGTTATTACGTAAATATAAAAATCCTAGTTTTTACGTAAATACAAAAATTAATACATCCATCCTCACTGTTGTCTTTTTGTATGTTTCAAAAACCTAGATGTTTTTCGTATCCTTGCATTTGCAGTACGTAATAAGATTTTAATTATCTAATACCTCCTTATTATACTGCAATTACATAGGTAACGCATGTGAGTGTAGGTAAGTAAGTCGCTACAAGACGGAGCCGCGCGGCGGCGGCGATGGCGTGCCCTTCCCTGCGCCCGCACACTTCACCCCGCGGAATACGTCACTGAGACCACCAATATATATTACAGAGAAACAGATTCGAAAAGCGGGCGCGCGCGATATGTGCTTTACAACATGCGCAGCAATGTCTGTGACAAAGCAATACGGAGATTTCAAATGCTTTTCTAAAATGTATTTCTCATTACGCACACATTTATATGCAAGTTTCATTGTTAATTAAGGTATAAAAGTATTTAAAAAAGGATAAAAAAAAATTTTTGAAATTTGGTTTTTGTATGGAATTTGTGAAGCAATTATCAAATATTGCGTTATTTACTTACAATATATACTTATAACTTGTAACTAGTTAAACATTTACCTATGTTTTCAGTAATATTTATTTCCTCGTCAAATAGCCCTTTAGGAACAGGTAAATATAATAGACGGCCTTAGGGAGTTGTTTCTCTGTACTATGCTGAGGCGCCGACCGGGTTGCCGGGTGCTCGCGCAAGGGTACCTACATTCGGCAACCAGTCGTATTTTAGTTGCGCGCCAATAACAACGCACACGCTCCTCATAGCAAAGACAGTAATATTTACTGATAATGCTAGGGAACAAAAACGACCAAGATATTGACATGTCTATTGAGACAATTGTAAGTCCCGGGTTTACTTCCAGTGAAGAATCTTTAATAATATCAAAAAGACAGCGTTTAAGTTGGAAATGGGATAATTTTAAAACATCTTTTGACCGACAAGTACTTGTCAACACAAATGTAAAGAGTCGCAACACGTCGGAGTTATGTTGAGTACTTGGGTTGTGCTGTTGGCCACCTGCCGGCTGCATCATCAGACCTTGGACATCCGTGTATACAAAACTCGTCAAGACAAATCTAATGAGCCCAATCACGGCGGGGCTATGTTGAGTAGTTGCGAAGTTCCGTTGGCCACTTTTCGGCTCCATCATCAGACCCTAGACACCATCCGGGTGCAAAGTGCTCGTTAAAACAAATCCAACGAGCCCAAACACAGCGGCGTTATATTGAGTAGTTTGGTGGTTCCATTGGCCGCGTTTCGGTTTCATCATCAGACACTGTACACTATCTGGTTGTATAGTAGTTCTCAATACAAATCTAACGAGCCCTAACGCGAGGGGGTTATGTCGTATAGTTCACATGCCCCTATGGCCACCTTCCGACTCCATCATCAGATCAGCTCCATGGTACCATATTATTGTATTGTTATTGGATTTACATATGTATGCCGAATTTCAGCCTAATCGAATACCCGCATGTCCTTGAGAAATGGATCTTAAGATTTGAACCCGAAAGACAGTCAGATAGACATACGAACATTGCAAGTTAAATAAAAGCTTGTAAAAAATTAACATCCCCGATAAAGGGTTTACGAGATATCGGGGTGTATTTTAGTCGTAACATTAACATTCTCTGCCTACCCCGCAACGTATTTGGCGTGGTGATAGATATAGATAAAAATATTCATTTAGTACAATATTTGGCTAATCGTATCAAAAATCAAAATATCAGGTTGTATAATTAGTTCTTATTAGTATAGGCAAAATTGAAGGCTCAAGCTTCGACTCGAACCTTTAAGAGCCGAGTCCTAACGGCTCGCGAGCCTTTAAAGCTCGAGGTTTGAAAGCTCGAACCTTAAGGGCTCCGGAGCCTTAAAGGCTCAAGCGTTGAACGCTCGCGAGCTTCGACTCGGGGTTCGAGCGCTCGACTCAGAGCTCATTTCTTACAACACTAATTTCAATGTTTTTTTTGCTTTTGCCGCTTCACTTCACTTTGGAATATAAAATAATAACAATTTTGTAAATTAAAACACATTTAATAATAACAAATTAAAAACATTAAAATAGATCAACCATGATTTTCTTTCAACCACTCCTCACAGAATCGACTATAGTTCATTCGTTTTGATTTTCGAGCGTAAACATATTCCGTCAGTTATTTTACACGCAGGTGTCAACTCAGCCATTTGTTAACAGTGGGTAGACACTTCCATACATTGAACGCGTCCAAATTTTCTTGAACTATGATATGTATGGAGATTGTACTAGATGGGGGGCCACGATTTATACTGGTTCTGTGTGCATTCTATTACCAATATTACAAAGTCAATAAATTAGTATTAAAATGTTGGTACGTCTTGCAGAATGACACTTGACAGCTATAATGAATCTAACAAAAATTTCAAAGTTATGCCGGCCATTTTCAGATGTGTTTGTGTATTTCTCTTGTTATTTTACCATTGTTACTGATTTATGCGTTAAAACTCCGTTATCATCGTCGAGTTGAGACCTTTTCCTCCGATTTAGCGCGAAGACTCCGCCCTATGTCAAAGAACACAAGTTCCTAGAGGTGAGTAATTTCAATGCAGAGCTATAATTAATTTTGGCTCTGGATGTGTCCTTGTCATTTAACTTTATGCCTAGGCTAGGATGCCATGCTATCTGACCTATGCCATGCCCTGAGCCATGCAAACTCTTGATCTATTTACACACTAAACATTGTCATTGTGTGTTTACTACCTAAGACTACTTTTTCTATCTATTTATCTATATCATCATGCCAGTTCCCTTGCGGGGTTGGCAGACAGTACAGAGTTCCAACAGGTTCTTTCCTTACAGACCTCTCTGGCTTCCTCCACTCTCATAGTTCATCTCATACACACTCGCCGATACTACTTTTTTATAGATATAAACCTAGACATGAGTGATGGTTGACATTGATAATACCGTGTGGTTCCACCCTAAGTTATTTTACCACACTTTGCATCAAAGTTTATTATATTTATTTATTGTAAGGTTACCCCAATTATGTACACAACAGCAACCTACAATTACAGTACAATTAACATACAAATAATGTATTATTGCATAATACTAACTTGTCAGTCTCATGGTAAAAATGCACATAGCGATTATGATGTTCTGGGTTCAAATCCTGGGGTCAGACAAAATATAGTTTTTCTGATGAGAAATTCTCAGTCAATAAGGGTTCTAGTAGTATGCCAGCTAAGTGGCAATAGATAACCTCCTATTACAAGGGAGCTAACATCATCGGTGTACACATTACACATCAGCCACTCCTGCTTCAGAAATATAGGAGAGATAGTGTTTATTTATTTGTTTTAATGCTTTTATCATTCAATCATGTGATGATTAGTATGTTATTGTTTTGTACTTACTATAATGATATACTAATTAACATTATTTTGTTTCAGCAATTCTCAGTGATTGTTCTAGTAGAGTACTTAATCAAAGTATTAATCAGCCCAATGAGAATCCTACTGCAATTGAAGGTATGTAATTATAACTACAATAAACAATTAGATCCAGAAATTTCTCAATCCTTCCCATTGTCCCTAACCCTTAGGCAGTGCGAATAATATTAAAAAGCTGTATGACTGTCCACCACTTGTGGCCGATGGAAAGGTTTTTAGAAAGTCATGTTACTGTCCACCAGTGGTGGTTAATAGAAATAATTCAAAAAGTTGTTTCAACTTTTAAAAACTATTGTAAGGTGGACGATGGGAATAGTTTTTAAAGTTGTCTGACCACCACTTTATTAGTAGACAAGTGAGTGGTGGACAATGGGAAACATCGATTTTTTTTTTATTGCATACTACCCTAACTTTTATGTATAGACTCTATTCTATTTCAGGTTTAACAACTAATATGAGTCAGCCCCCAGTGTGTATGGAAATAGATGAACCAATTGCTTCAACATCTGCTATTGTAACAGAAAGTACACCTAGTGTTATTTCAACAAGACTGGGTTTGTATTAATTTATGATTGTATTTATAATGATGATGATGATTTTCTATATACACATAATAAAACTGTAACCGAGCTGAATCTGTACTTTGAATATTTTTCTAAAATTTGAATTGGGGTATATTTCATTAGGTATATAATTTTTTTGGAATTATTGTCTGTCTGTCTGTCTCTTGGTGTTTCAATCACGATGATTTTGTCTACACATGAATTCCTCTATGAACTGATTGGGTTCAGGTTCGTCTCCTCACGAGAAACTCTTCGGTGGTTGAAAGCACTCACCTGAAATTGTACATATACTTTTGATTTAAACACTTAAACATGGTTTTGTGCATGAACCGACGATGTATTCAGGATTGTCTCTTCTGGACAAAAATCTTTAACGATGTATGGCCCGTACACGAAACTTTGTATAAGGGAGGGTAATCGGAGTCACGTAAGCAATAAATAAGATAAAACACTATTTTTATTTAAACTCTATATAAACTAGTTTAATTATTACACTATCAGTCTCAGGCAGCTTCATTACCTTTGGAATCACATATTAATTTCCCCTAATCGTTTATTTAAGATATCTTAACATAATTTTGATCATGAGCATGAACTGTATATATTTTTACGTGAAGACTGACACAACAAGGACTGACAAAATTATTTTACATACTTAGTTCACAATGTACCTTTACTCGATTACGATATATGGCAGAGCAGGTAGAAAAGGTTTAAAAGTACCCAAATATTTATTGTATATTTTTTTTATGAGACGGCTTTAGCGTTGAATAAGATTGCGCTTTAGAGACCTATGTCAAATTATAAAATAAACGGGTGCGTAGCCGCGGGTAACTAGTTATGATATAAAAAATTGGATCATATAAAAATTACCAAATTTTTGTACAATGTTTAACTGTGTGTTTTTTGTTTGCAGGCACCACTGACTCACAGGTTGAACCAAAACCATCCACCAGTTTGTTTGTGCATAGTTACACACGAAAGGGAAAATCTACCGGTAAGCTTTCTGTATTCTGTTAATAATATAAATTTCTATATTGACTGGGCCCTATTTCAGAATATGACTATGCTATTTGTGTAGTCTAAGATGGTGGCTTGAAAAAAAAATGTAGACCGCAAGTATTACAATCGTACTTTTTTTGTTGCAGTTGGGCAAAAGCATTTAATTGGACCTCAAGAAGAAAAGCTTTTGCAGCGTCTTAAGAGTGCTAAGGATTCCCTGAAGGTTCTAGCTAAGACATCCATTGATTTAGACAAACTAGAGTCAAACTTTTTGAAAAATCTACTGGCAGATACTTTAAAGAACCAGAAGCGGAAGCATCATGGAAAACGCTGGGATATAAAAAACAAAATATTGTCTTTAGCAATATTCAAACGTTCTCCTAGAACATATAGATACCTGCAAAAAATAATGCCGCTGCCTAGTGAGAAAACTTTACACCGAATAATTAAAAACATTCCCATGGAAACAGGTATAAATCATACAATTATAGACAATCTTAAGAAAAAAATTGCTGATTCACCTGCTCGTGACAAAGTATTTGCGTTATTATTCGACGAGATGGCCTTGAAAAAGCGATTAATTTACAATGAAAGCACAGACAAGGTGGAGGGATATGTCGATCTTGGAGAGGATATGGGACGACATCCAAATATTGCAGATCATGTGCTAGTATTTATGGTCCAAGGAATTTGTAAATCAGTTAAGCAGCCTTTGGCCTACTATTTTGTAGAAGGTACCATTTCAACAGAAAAATTGGCTGCAATCATAAAAAAAATTATTATAACCCTTAAAAATGCTGGAATTTGCATAGTAACTACTGTATGTGACCAAGGCCCAACAAATGTTGGAGCACTGGATTTATTAAAAAAGTTCTCACATTTAACTGTAGAAACCAATTTTTTCTTAGTAGAGGTAGAAAAAGTTTTTATAATGTATGACATACCACATTTATTCAAATCTGTAAGAAATAATTTTTACAAGGCAAGAGAAATAAAATATAATAATAATAATAATATTTTATTTGCAAAAAATGGTACAACAGTATGTAACAAACAGTGGTAAGTAATTAAGATAGAATACAGTATTACAATAATTGGTTGTACAGTGGCCTTTAACAATAGCACCATTGACTCCTAAACTGAGTTAAGACTCGTACTATAGGAGTCCGTGGCTCTCCGTTCTAGGTGTATGATAACAAACCAAGTATGAGCATTTATGATTTTGTTGTTACTTAATTAATGTTTACAAGTTCTTTTATTTCAGTACCGTAAGGAGTTTTTCAATATCCTCATAATTTTGCAACCGTAACCAATTGTTCAATTTGTTTTTGAGGTCATATTTATTTAAGTGATAAAGATTGTTAGCCTTGTTTATAGTATTATACAATCTAGAACTTAAAGCGTTATACTGTCTAGTCGCGAAAGCCGTTCTACATTGTACAGAGGGACATACGAGGGCACCTCTTCTTTTTTGCATGGTCTTACTGTCGAGGGGAAGTTGCGAGTGTCGTCGAAGCATGGTGCGCATTATAAATAATTGCCTAACTGTTAGTACTTGGCATTCTTTATATAGCTCAGCAGTGGGAAAGTCTAGCGGTTTAGAATGCATCACTTTTAGAATAGCCCTCTGTGCTCTTTCTAGTTGAATAAATACAGTTTTATAGGTTCCACCCCATACGGGAATGCAGTACGTCAGGACTGATTGCACTAAGGCCACATATACCATGTGCATTATATAGAAATTAGTACAACTTCGTAAGTTTTTAAATATATACAGTAGCCTTCCAATACGACCAGTAAGAGCTTCAACATGGGGACGCCAGTCCATCCGCTCGTCAACCACGACACCAAGATATCGAGTACTAGATACTCGTGTTATCGGAGCACAATGACATTTACTTGTTTGACAATCACAAGTATGTGCAATGAGACATGTGGATATTGCTGGCGGAGCAGCAGAGTTTGGCAAGTGGAAACGCAGATATTTGGTTTTGTCAATGTTTAGAGTCAGTAAGTTTTTGGATATCCATTGCTGAGTCTCCCGCAAAGCATTCTCGGCCGCACTATTTGCTTTTTGCCAGTCTTTTTCATATACTAATAAGGCTGTATCGTCAGCATATGTAAAAATATCACAATTAGAAAGTTTCATATTGCAGAGATCGTTGACATAAATCAAAAACAATGTTGGACCGAGAATGCTTCCCTGCGGCACTCCGTAATTAATCGTTGCCTCCTCACTTATAAGAGTATCAATTTTGACTGACTGAGTACGATTAGTTAAGTAATCTCTGAATATATCTAAAGATAAACCTCGAATTCCAATGCGATCCATTTTGGACAAAAGTATGGGAACTGAAACCGTGTCAAAAGCTTTCGATATATCCAAAAAGATCCCATAACATTTATAGCCGCTATCTAGTTTATTTACAAGTACCTCAGTAAACCTAGCTACCGCATCTTCGGTAGACACACCAGAACGAAAGCCATACTGGTTTTTAGAGATTATGTCATATTTGTTGAGATAGCTGGTTAAGCAGTTATTTAATATGCGTTCAAGTATCTTAGACATAGTGCTTAGTACTGATATGGGTCTATAGCTAGTGACACGGTTCCTGTCGCCATTCTTATATATAGGCGTGACCAGGGCTTTTTTAAGGCTATTCGGAAATACGCCAGAGTTTATTGAGAGATTACATATGTGTGTAACGGGCTTAACAAGACTATTACAAGCCAATTTGAAGACAGATGCCGGTATATTGTCCCAGCCTGTGGCGCAATTCCCCCGTAAAGAATGAATTATCGTTGTTATCTCTTCCTCACTAACAGGAGGAATACCTAGACAGTTACATTGAGATTTATCCGTAAGAGACTCAAAGAGTGAGTCATAAGACGGTACAATCGTAGAGGTATGATTTTTGCTAATATTTACTAGGTACTGGTTCACGAGGTTAATAGAGTCCTTTTCGCTACTAGACAGTGTTAAAAGTTCTTTGGGTGTGAATGACTGACATTTCCGACCAGATATTTTATTTATAGCATCCCACATGGCCTTAGTATTATTTTTAGCATTATTTAGTAATCCTTCTTCATACTCGCGCTTTAATCTCTTAAGCAGTGTACAACAAAAGTTTCGATATCTTTTATATGTTGTCTGAAGAATAATATCATTGGGTTGTTTTCTTAGTTTATGATGCATCTTGTCTCGATTTCGGATACAGCGAAGAAATCCAGTGGTAATCCACGGCTTCAAGATTCTAGTTCTGCGATTTACTGTTTTGTGCATTGAGTTGTTTTTTACCACATTTTGGATTATAGAGATAAGATTATCAGTTGCCAGATTTGCATTATTTTCGTTCATGACAGAAGAAAAGTCGCATTGTGCAAGTTCTTTCTGTAAGGAAGCATAATCAATTTGTGTTATATTTTTCGAATAATTTAAGTTAGGTGTTTTGTATTGTTTCAGGCATAGGATAACTGGCCGGTGGTCAGTAATCAGAGTATCTAATAAAATAGTAACTGATGCTGTGTGTGTGTTTAGTAGGACGTGATCTAAACAGTTGTCAAGTCTTGTCGGATATGTATAAGCTGGTAATAATCCAAGAGAAGCTATGAAAGTAAGATAGTGTGCAGAATTGAGGTCACTGTTATTGTTTGCCTTTATATCAACATTTAGATCACCTATGACGGCCAAATTTTTTAAAGATTTTAGGGATAGTATTAGACTTTCGAGACTGTGATAAAAATTATTTAAGTTTGAATAGGAGGGTGAACGATAGATTCCAATAATAGCGGTATCATTTACAGTACATACTAAACAATTGGCATCTTGGAAAGCTGGTTCCAAGACTGTGTATTGAAGGGAAGATTTAATATAAATAGCAACTCCATCGTTTTGTATTAAATTGTTAGTGGAGGCGTGAGATATAAAACCGTCTAGATGAGGAAGCGGGCCAGATACTTTAAGCCAGCATTCCGTGAGTATGAGTACATCGAAATCAAACTCTATAGTTGATATCATACATACAAAATGGTCAAAATTCTTTTTTATACTTCTGATATTCATATGGATAACTTTTAAGTACTTATTTGGGTTTGTAATGTAGTCTGAGCACTGGTAAGGAGTACTAATGTGGGTAGTAGAAACATTAAAATTGTCTATATCGTTATAAATTGTATTCATGTTGTTAGTCATTTTTAAATAGTATCAGGGCTGTCGTTAGTTCAAATAGCACAAGTACAGTCATGTAAATACTTGTAACATATATAAAACAATAGGCAATATTGAGCTGCCAGTGCCGCCTGTCTAGTGGATGCGTGCGAATGTCAGTCATTAGATATATTACTATAATAGTGTGAAATAAAATTTTTAATTTACTATATATTTGGTTACTAGTTGCATTGATTATAAAATGGTACTCTAGGAAGGAAATACATTTATAGTCACTTATTTTACATTTCATGATACTAAAAAACTTATAAAAAAAAATTATATAAAAGGTAGTGAAACAAAAAATAAAAAAGTTAATTGAATTAATAAAAGTTAATAGAAAAGTTAAAAAATATATAAGAAACCTGCAACGGAGTTTACAATAAAAACACACATACTTATAACTAGTGTGTTCTATTACTGGGCTGAACAGGCACAGTCATTGTTTAGATAGCAGGTTATGCAGGCATTGTTCTGTTTTTATTGTATGTACCTCCTTAGTTTCTGAGTTCTTGCGGAGTAAGATTTTGCCATTAGATGTCCAGCAAAACATATAACTATTGCGTTTAGCAAAGGCTCGCGCAAGATAATATAATCTCTTTAATGTTACGGGTAGATATTCTTCTATATATACGGGTGCTTTATCCTCTGTTAAGCCAAGGTGACCTGTGTTAATCTTTTCCTCAATACTTCGTTCCTTATTAAAGGTCCGCAATGTAGACAAAAGCTGGTTTTTTAAAGCAACCGATGATAATTCAACAAAAATGGCTCTTGTTTTTCCAGGTTTGCCAGGTAAACGGTATATATCGCGGATATTATGGGATGATATGCCGATGTTAACGATATTTCCAAGTCGTGTTACCATGCGTTGGAGATCTTGTGTATTTTCATTTAGGGTTGCTGGAGCATTTCTTATCTCTATCGCCGAAGAGCGATGCTTATATTGGAGATCCTGCATTTCTTTTTCAATTTTATTTATGCTCTCCCTATTTTCATCTCTTCTTCTTTCTAGGTGTACCACTTTCCCCATTATCTCTTCGTAATCTTTGTTAAGAGATACAATCGATTTCTCAATATCGGAGTTGGTTTTTTTAATGTCTTGACATTGTGTTTTTAACTGTTTTACATCGGCAACGATTCTAGACAAAGTTTGATTTTGTTCGTCCTTCCATTTTTCGAGCATATCCATCAAGTCTTTTTTAAAGTTAGTGAGAAAAGATTGAGAATGCTCATTGATTGGAGACTCAGTTTTAGTACGCGGTCGCTTATTTCTTTTTGTAGTAGTTTGACTTGATCCTTCCGCCTGGACTGAGACATCTGACTCGGAGTTCGATTGGGAGTAAGCTTTGGAGGTCTTCGGTGGGGTGCGTTTCACGTTTGGCATATTTATTGTACTATTTTACCGACTAGAATAAATATTAGATCCACTGCTATACACGTCAACACGTAGACACAGCACGGTAGTCTTGTAGTTTTAAGCGCCTGACGATTGCGAGTACGCAATATGTCGGCTATGCGTTATTGAGTGCACCATAAAATCGTAACTGCAGCGATGACGTCAGTCAAGCATACCACTCGGCTCGTAGATTTGCGTCTACCGCACTGACTACTATTAGCGCGCTCGCAACACCGGTGGCCTTGCCGTGATCGTGCATGCCGGTTCAAATCCTGGTGGGGGTCGAACGGTTGATTTATTCGATTAGGAGTTTTTAGAAAGATAGCTGTCTTACTCAGTTAATGCACGGTGGGAGGAGTCCTTCCATAAAAGGTCCACAGGAGCAACAAGGAATCCAATTTAAGTAAGTCCATCAATCACAATTTAGTACAATAGAATTACCGGCACCGACTCAACACTGAGGTAAAACACGTCCGCTTCTCACCGTGTCGAACGGAGAACCACGGTGACAAAACGGGAAGGTGGCGTCACCTTATAGAAGCAGAAGAAAGAAATAGGAATTTCCTAAATTTTCATAAATTAAACCAAACAGTGGTAAACCCTACATACAAAAATAAGATGAGGGTCAAATATGCTGCACATGCACTAAGCAACACGATGGCAGCAGTCTTAAAGATGATGGCCCTTAAACATGATACAGAAGAAAAAGAAATAAATTAAACAGCTTCCATTATAGAGGCGCTGGATCGATTGTTCGATGCCACTAATGGGCAATCATCTCACAAAGATGTGAAAAAGGGCATCCGTGAGAATGTCTCCAATCAATCCAAACATGCGGAGAAATGGAACTATTATTTAAAAAAAATGGATACAATTAAATTTATAAAGTCAGATTCCCAGCTGCAGCTTAGTCATGTGAGATGCATCAATGGGTTTAAGATTTCTCTAAAATCATTAAAAGATATTTGGTGGCTACTGAATACAAAAGGAATAAAATATCTAAATCTGCGTCAGTTGAACCAAGATGCTTTGGAAAACCTGTTTGGTTTAATATGTCAGCATGGCGTTACTAATAAAAACCCTACGTGCTCCCATTTTACGGCGGCTCTAAAAACTGTTTTAGTAGCCGGCTATACAGCATCAGTTAGTCGCGGATCAAACTGTGAAGAGGATCAGAACAAATTTTATTTAAGTTTTCAAGATATACTAAGGGAAAAAAAGGTAGTCAGTATGGAGCTTGCAAATAGGTCTGTACAAGATCAACACATAGAAATAGAAGAAATAGAATATATAGAGAGTTTTTCATGAATACGAAAATGACCTAACAAATTTCGAAGAGCAACCAATAGTATATGTAAGTGGATATGTTGCTGCTAAACTTCTGTATAAAAATTCATGTGACATTTGTAAAGCATGTTTTAAAACTGAGAATCCTAAAAATCAAGATGGACTGTACAATTATATATCACTAAGAGAATGGTGGCATGACAAACAATCTCTTACATACCCTACAAAAAATCTTTGCGACACAATTGCAATAGCAACAAATATCTTTCAAAATAATATTGCTAAAGATTTACACAAACAAAATATTAGCTGCATTACAAGCTTGGAATTGATGGTTCATTGCAATATGAATTGGATTATTTGTTCTGAACACCGTGAAATAATAACCAAAACTTTATTTAATATAATAAGTAAAATTTTTATACGAAGACAATGTCTAATTTTAAATAACACTGCAAAAAAAGATGAAAGTGAGAACGCAGACTCAACAAAACGAGCTCAGCAACAAAGTAAAGAAAAATAATAGTTTATATAATACCATGTCTTAACTGCGGGGTGCGGTGTGTTGCGGGCGGCGTGGTGCGGTGTGCTGCAGGCGGCGTGGTGCGGTGTGCTGCAGGCGGCGGGGTGCGGTGTGCTGTGGGCGGCGCGGTGCGGTATGCTGCGGGTGGCGGATTGCGGTGTGCTGCGGGCGGCGGAGTGTGGTGTGCTGCGGGCGGCGCGGTGCGGTATGCTGCGGGTGGCGGATTGCGGTGTGCTATGGGCGGCGGAGTGTGGTGTGCTGCGGGCGGCGCGGAGCGGTATGCTGCGGGTGGCGGATTGCGGTGTGCTGCGGGCGGCGGAGTGTGGTGTGCTGCGGGCGGCGCGGTGCGGTATGCTGCGGGTGGCGGATTGCGGTGTGCTGCGGGCGGCGGAGTGTGGTGTGCTGCGGGCGGCGCGGTGCGGTATGCTGCGGGTGGCGGATTGCGGTGTGCTATGGGCGGCGGAGTGTGGTGTGCTGCGGGCGGCGCGGAGCGGTATGCTGCGGGTGGCGGATTGCGGTGTGCTGCGGGCGGCGGAGTGTGGTGTGCTGCGGGCGGCGCGGTGCGGTATGCTGCGGGTGGCGGATTGCGGTGTGCTGCGGGCGGGGGAGTGTGGTGTGCTGCGGGCGGCGCGGTGCGGTATGCTGCGGGTGGCGGATTGCGGTGTGCTGCGGGCGGCGGAGTGTGGTGTGCTGCGGGCGGCGCGGTGCGGTATACTGCGGGTGGCGGATTGCGGTGTGCTGCGGGCGGCGGAGTGTGGTGTGCTGCGGGCGGCGCGGTGCGGTATGCTGCGGGTGGCGGATTGCGGTGTGCTGCGAACGGCGGATTGCGGTGTGCTGCGAGCGGCGGAGTGCGGTGTGCTGCGGGCGGCGCGGTGCGGTGTGCTGCGGGCCGTAGTGGTAGTTTCCGAAGCCTCTAACCTGAATTGCACCTCGGACAGGCTGGACTTCGGGGTGGTTATATCCTTCAGCAGCCTGGTGACATCGACGTGGTAGAATGTGACGGGGGACAGCCTATGCAGCTGCTTCACCACAAAAGCGGGCACGTCGTCAGGATCTGTCACCTTCAGCAATCTGATTATATCCCATTTCGTCCCTCCTGCGAGACGGTATTCGGTGGCTCATACCGAGCGATTCGTACAGCAGCACCTTAGCATTGCAGATCTCTTCCTGTTTGAAGTAAGACTTGCATATTTGCTTGATGCTAACTTCATTCATGGAATCGATGGCGTGCTGTAAGTTTTTACAGCCAACACTTCGTTGGCTATGAGTTTTTCGGAACTGCAATAATTCGAATATGCGAAACTGCAATAAATCGCGAATTGCAATAATTCGAATACGCAGTGAGGCACTTCCGAATTCGAGCGCGCACTGCACTGCACTGACACTACCTAAATATACACTGGTCATGTAATTCCTACTGTAGGTGTCAAACTATTTAAGGCCTGAACTAGATATAACTCGTAATTTTGTAATGTTTCACTATTGTTCTATCTGCCAATCTTCAGTTTAAAAGATTTCTATAGAATGTGCTAAGTCATCTAACGGCCGGTTTCAATATTTAACTTACGGATAGAAATTTGACGCATTTTGTATGGAAAATCTGTCAAAATTCTTCTGAGCAAATCTATCCTTGAGTTGAATATTGAAACCGGCCATAAATGAAGCTTGCAAAGTGTAGCTTACTAAAGTGACCCTGCGACACTACACTAATAATCATGTAAAAGATTGTTACATTTCATGAAAGCCCGGTCAAGGTTAGACATGCAAGGTTACAAAAATTCGCATAGAGCTGAAAATTTGTACGAATGTTCGGAACACCATTATAAATGAAAAGTCCCCATCAATCCGACTTTTGAAAAAAGAACATTCAAGGTCAAAGTTCGCGGATATGGGTGTCTGTGTTTTTCAGCCAAACGGTAAGTTTTGTTATAAAAATAGGTAAGCCTAAAATTGTCTATAAAATGTCTTTACACTTTTCTCCTAAGAGTCATCGTTTTTGAGATTTAACAATTAAAAAAGTTGTGTTCTTCGTAATATGTATAAATTAAACAGGGTCACTATAGATCGTGGAATAGGCCTACCGGGGAAACCACGTTAAAAAAAACGTGCCAAGTACACTACCTCACAGGTGGTATGGAAACGTGTGCATATTATGAAGAACACAACTTTTTCAACTTTTTGAATCATTATATCGCAGAAACGGTGACTCTTAGGAGAAAAAGTGTAATGACAATTTTTATAGATAATCATGATCTATAATTTTAGTCTGACCTATTTTTGTGATAAATCTTACCGTTTGGCTGAAAAACCCATATTTGCGAACTTCGACCTTAAATAATTTTTTTTGCAAATGTCGGATCGATGGGAACTTAATAATACATTTAATTTATAATGGTGTTCCGAACATTCGTACAAATTTTCAGCTCTGCGAATTTTTTGTAACCTTCCCCTGTTTTTGGGTTAAGTTGATCGGGCTATCTATTTATCTATCTATATCATCACGCCAGATCCCTTGCGGGGTAGGCAGAGAGTACAGAGTTACCGGGCTATGGCTGTGTCGATTAGTAATGAGTCCCCTTGGTGTATACTCGTATCAATAATTGGCGCGTTTTTATGCTTATATAAGAATATCATGTTTAGATCTAAAATAGACAATAGCCGAAAGTAACTTGAATTTAACATCACGCCGTGATGTTTCACCAATACATAACCTGTTGGAACTCTGTACTCACGGTCTACCCCGCAAAAGATCTGGCGTAATGATATAGATAGAAAGATCACGCCGTGTTTCTATACTGGTATTATATAATATGATTATAATCATAGATGAGCAAAATGTAATCAGATTAAAGATTAACCACGCCCGCTTGGGGAATATAGGCGTGATGGTGTATTCATGATTAATTACAATTACGTTTTGTAATCTTCAACGTTTACCATTACACTTCTTAATCTTGAATCATGATTAAATATTACAAAAAAATGCAATTGTAATCATTACTCTAATTACATTTTGCTAATATCTGATTATAATACAATAATAATGATTTTTCAGGTTGATATTTTGAGTCGAATTATCTATCCAATCTTTACAAATTTTTGTGAAACATTTGGTTTAGGCATTCGAAATAAAGTTATAGAAATAAATAATACATTCCGTCTTTTATTTATGCCTAAAAGTTTTCGTAATAATAATAATAAGAGAACCTACAGCTGCTGACCAGTGTTGGGCACTAATTGTTTAATTGTTCAATTGTAGGATCAAACAATTGAAATTTCAATCGCAAAAAAATCAATTGCAATTGACGATTGAAAAATTATTTGTTAATTGTAGGTTTTCACAATTAACAATTGATCAATGGTAATTGTAAAACGTTGCAATTACCATTGATCAATTGTTAATCGTTTTTTGCATGTTTACGATTAAACAATTAACAATTAAACATACGACAGAAAATATTTTTAACACATCCAAGTTGGCGGACGTGACCTTTGAAGTAACATGGGTGTCACTTTTGGGGTTTCGGGAATAATGATTGCGAATATGGCGTGAATTTTTGGAGTGAAGTAAAATCAATATGGGTGTCACATTTGGGATATTAGGGCATGCTGATTACGAATATGACATTAATTTCTGGATCTAAGATGGTGGACGTGACTTTTCTAACAAAATCAATATACGTGTTACTTTTATGGTTTTGAGGGATGTTGATAACGAAAATAGTGTTAATTTTAAAATCCAAGATGGCGGCCGCGACTTTTTATGAAAATCAATATGGGTATGGACTTTGGGGTTCTAGGGGATGCTGATAACAAATATAAAGTTAATTTTAAAAGCCAAGATGGCGGACGGGGCTTTTTATGTAAATCAATATGGGTATCGATTTCGGGGTTTTTGGGGATGCTGATTACGAATATGGCATTAGTTTCTGGATCCAAGATGGCGGACGCGACTTTTTATGAAAATCTATATGGGTATCGATTTCAGGGTTTAGGGAATGCTGATAACAAATATACCGATAATTTTAAAATCCGAGATGGCGGACGCGACTTTTGGAGTTAAATCGATATGGGTTTCATTTTTGGGGTTTATAGTTTATCATATTTTGAGCAAATTTTTCTTGTGTATATGGCTGGACCTCTTCAACTTTTCTTAAGTCTCTTGTCAGTGGTTTTTTTCCGAATTTTTGCACCTTTTTATTATTTTTCTTTGTATTTATGTACCATTTATGTGCCACCAGACCAACGACAGGTGGCAAAGCGCATCGCTTTGTGATTACGAGGTTCTGGGTTCAAATCCTAGGTCGGACAAATGTAGTTTTTCTAACGAAAAATTTCCAGTATGAGTCCGGAGTCTGGAATTGTGCATACCGGGCACAATTATGCACAATGGCAATAGGCTCGCCCCCTATTATATGGGACCTAACATCGTCGGCGAAACGTGGGTGTACTCAGTACACCTCTGCCACCCCCTCTGGGGAATATAGGCGTGACGGTGTTTTTGTAGTTATGTATCTTTTATATTCATTTACACAATCTTATCCATGTTTCCGTTTGAGGTGACTCAGAAAATTGGACGTACAGTTGTCGAATCCTCTGATTTTAGTAGTGAAAGGCGAGCATTTAGGACACAGAGCTGTGATTATATGTGCAAGTGCAAGACGCGGGGGTGAAGATATTGACGTGATTTAGCTAGGCCTGAAGACTGCCCATCTCGATCTAACTGTTCATTGATGTCCGTATCCGACGTGTCATCTGACATATAACTATATTTCTTTTCATTCATAATGACTATAATATTCAAAAGTGTGTGGAAATATTCGTTGAAATATGCGGATATACTTAATAAAAATTAATTCAAGTCCCTACAATCCCAGTCCTACAATCAAGTCCCTCCTGTGTGCTCACGACTCACACTCACTCTCTATGTTTGTGAAAATTCGTAAGTTTAAATACCTACAACTATAAGTACACACACAAAAGTACCCTGAAGTGTGATCGTGTCGAAATGTAGGCGATACTTTGCGCACCGAAAAAAAGTATTTTTTTTTCTTTAAAAAAAAAAAACGTTTCCCCACACTAGGATTAATTCCTGTATCGTGGGTGCGTTTACAAACATGAAAATTCACATACACAAATACTCAGACCGTTATGACAATATTTTTGTCCTAAACGATCGAACAGAGACACGCGGGGTCTCAGTGCGCGGGGTATGTGGGGTGCCCGACCACAGAGTACTATAATACAGTAAAATATCTTAGTAGTTACGGTCCGAATCAAACTCACGCACACAGACGCGCGCTCTACACGCCTTCTCGATAGTTTTCCGCATGTAATAAGCCGCGGTGGCAGTGCACGTCCGAGACGGACACTTTTTTAACAACTAACATTAGAACGTTCTGTGAAAAAATAACCTGTTCGAACTCTTTACTCTCTGCCTACCCCACAAGGGATCTGGCGTGACAATATAGATAAATAGAAAATTAATACAAATTTAAATATTTTGTCTTTTTGTGCTATTAGGCCTTAATATTTAGAATAAAATGACCACTTTAAACTTATTAGTTACTTGTATGGTTTCTCAATATGTATCTATTATTAGAATTAAAATAATGGCCACTCGAATCGCCAAATTGATATTTAGTAACTCATGTGGTTTTTACCATATATACTTATATACAATTTCCAAGTAATCTATCATAAAAACTCTCAATAAGAATGAGATTCGAGAATATTTATATATAATTAGAATTCTTATTCGTAAAAGGAGAAAACGTGTTTCTAGAAACAATTTGCAATAAAGGTAAATAATATATTCTTGAGCATAAAAATTAAAATTATAAACGTTTTCATTATGCTGTTATTACACAATGTATATGTTAAATTGTACAACGCTTCACTCATATCGAAAAAATACAGGCTTATAACCACAGCAGTAGATTAATTTTAATAAATGACAAAAAAAATCCAATAAAAAGGTGCTAAACTTAACAACGTTCTGACGGGAGTGTAGGTAATTATGCCACTAAAACGGCTTAGATGAGTTACTGAATAGATAGATACTGTGGCACTACCGACCGACTTTACCTACCTACGCACGTGCACTTTGTCGGCTCGTGTCGGTGCCGAAAGGCGACGAGTAACTAGGGTTGCCACCAATAGTTTATTATAAAGTACTTTATGAGAACTGTAAAGTACGCGAAATTTGATTTTTTAAGATTCATTTTACATTAATCATTAAAAAGAAAATAATTGATCGCATCAAAAGCAAAGTGGATGATGTCTGGTGTTAGAATCCGAATATATGTTAAGCTAGATTTAAGAAAAAAACATTGTTACATGTACAACTTCTCTAACTTAAAGAAAATATTAAATACTATAAGCACTTTTAAATTCTTTCTCCAATCTATTTAAGTTATCATAGACTGTCAACATGCTGTAAAGGTGTTTAGCAATGATAATAGTGATTGAAAAGATCTAAAAGTAATAAAACATATGTTTTTAAACAAAATAGTAAAGTGTAATAAATAATACTTTATTTAGATACAATGTACTTTTTTACCTTCCTTTAAAAACCAATGTACTTTATTTGCTCAAATAAAAGGTGGCAACCCTACTACTGACGCGCGCGCACTTGTCGGTTCGTGCCGCTGCCGAAAGGCGACAAGTGCGCGCGCGTTTTTTTAAAGTTTAGGTACTTATTTATAAACAAACATTTTGATAGCACGGGGGGTTGGCAGAGGGGTGCAGTGTATTGAACGAATTTCGAATGCTTTTATATGGAACTGGAACTTGTAAAATATTCAATTCTTATAGGGACAAAATAGAAATACTTAATTTTTTACAAGCTTTTATTTAACTTGCACTGTTCGTATGTCTGTCTTTCCGGTTCAACTCTTCTGATCCTTTTTTCAAGCACTTACGGTATCCGAATCAGCTGAAATTGACATACGTATGTAAGTTCGGTAACAATACAATAATATGGTACCATTGGGTTGGTCTGATGATGAAGTTCGAAGGTGGCCATAGAAACATGTGAACTGGACAAAACCCCTCGTGTTTAGGCTGGTTAGATTGATACTGACAAGTACAAGTAGATTGATATTGGTGTTAAATTAATATGGATATCATTTTTGGGGTTTTAGGGGATGCTGATAACGAATATAGTGTTTAATTTGTTCGTAATCAACCCATATTCGTAATCAGCATACTCTTAAACCCCAAAAACGATGCCCATATTGATTATTCATAAGAAGTCGCGACCGCCATCTTTGATCTAAAAAATAACGCCATTTTAGTTATCACCATCCCCTAAAATCTCATAGATGATTATGTCTTGAGTCTTTTTAGAAGGCAAGCTTTCACTCAAGCATCGTACTTCCGAGTCAAGCCTTACAACACCAGACAGAAGTGTACATTGTACACTCCCACATTGCGCCAACGTTAAATGTGCTTTTAACACCTACATTGCGCCGACGGTTTTTCGATGATTAATTGTTAATTGTTTAATCGTAAATGTGCATAAAACGATTAACAATTGATCAATTGTAATTGCAATGTTTTGCAATTACAATTGATCAATTGTTAATTGCAAAACATTGCAATTACAATTGATCAATTGTTAATTGCATAACACTGCAATTACAATTGATCAATTGTTAATTGTCAATTGTTTAATCAATTGATTTTTGCCCAACACTGCTGCTGACCCTAGAACGGACTATCGATATCGGTATTTTCATTTAAGCATAAGCACAGCACTAGCTATCGATAATATTTAGTATATCTATCTGTCAGCTCGGGACTAGCTGTCACTGCGGGAATGTTGGCAGCTCTTTATATTTTTACAATGTTGGTATGGATTTGCTCACAGAATTTTAGCTAAAGACAATGTTCTAAGTGCCGTCTCTTAAAACGTAGTGATTATATACTCTTTGTTTGTTAAAATAAAACCTTGTAGCCAGTAAGTACCTACCTAAAGTAAAATGTAGAAAAGAAACTATTATCTATCATTCCTTTTTCACGGTGTTGTAGTTTATAAAAATGATATAAAAAAGATTTGTGCAATACCACAAGTGTTCAATACATTTCAATGGATTCTGCGGGCAACTCAACACCTTTCAAATTTACCGGTCGTGCGCTGTGCGCCCACTCATTTTGAAGAAGTGAGTTAACACATCCGGCGCAGTGAACTGAGTTGGCGCAATTGCGCGGCGCAGCGCAGTGTTACCCATGTCTAAAGATGGGTTAATACCGATATTTTTCAGTATTAGTAATATGAATATATTCGTCAAGTAATATTATAATACTTAAACTAATATTTGAATATTACTGATATCTTTTATTATGAAGGTTATATTTATCTTTTAATTTGACATTGATATTGGTATTATTGGATTAACAAGTTGTTTAATATGTACTCCTTAGAGCAAAGTGTTTGCTTCCTCATAGATAACTGGCAACATATGATATTTTCATTTTTTATTATATTTTTATTTGAGGTGTTTTTGGATTCACTGGAATAAGCTTATGTTCTTGAATTGCATTTTTATTCGTAGCAATAATTCAATTTTTAGTTTTCAAATGTCTATTTGAATTAGATACAATTCCTTTAAAGCTACATTTTGACACAAATAGTACATTTTGCAAGCTTATTTTGTTCGGAATCAACTATGAAATAATGCCAAACATCGCTTACTCTAGCTCGCTTTATATTTATAATAAAATATTTTTTTACGTACATACCTATCTCACTAAAATATGACCACTTATACCTAACTTCAGTAAAACTTTACTTTTAACTGTTACACTATACACTATCGCTATTTTTGTATGAACTTTCACACAATATAATAGTTATAATAATAACAAATATGTAACACGTTACACTATAAGACTGCACTCAGAAATGAATAAAAATTAAAAGTTTAAGTTTTGTTCACCAAATCCACTTGAATCTGTTTACAAGTGAACTTTCGATATCTCGGGGTTCAAAGGGCGTAAAGGACATTTTGATGAAAATGAGTTTTTAACATTATCATTATTGTGATAAAAACTCATTTCCGCTAAAATGTCCTTTACGCCGTTTGAACCCCGAGGTATCAATACTTTTAACTCCGTTGTCAACCTTATATTTTTATTTATAGATTATGTATTGATAGTTTTCAGAACCAAAATAATAACATTGCAGCAAAATATTATCTCAATATTTTATAACATTTATGTAGATAGTAAAATAATTAAACAACAAAGTGTTGCTTCCGTTTATCTTATAGTGATATAGACATAGTTAACTTGTAACACAATCGTATTGGAGAAATCATGAAATGAAACTAATATGACAATATGGTAAATAATTTTATTAATATAAATGAATTTAAATTAATTAAAACTAAAAAAGTTAAAGGCGGCATCGTTGTATTTAAGAATACTGCTCCCGCGGTCGCCTTGTCATAATAAATAAATCACAAATTAATCCCCACCCCTTTCTATATGTAACCAACGCTGAAATGAATCAAACGGCTAACAGTACATTTTTTTAAAAGCACTTACAGCGCTTCACCATCGCGCGTTGAATAAGCGTTCTTAAGAACGAGGGGTAAAGATATTATGTATTCTTTCTCGCTCGCTCGCATCCGTTATGATATTGAATACCCGAAGATTCGACGAATATTTACGAATTCAGTATTCGGGTGCCGATAGTGATACGTATGCTAATATGAATATGAATCGACTGTAGTTAGGAGGTCGTTGTATGAATAAAGAGAATATCAGAATATTAGTATATTAGAATCCGTCGGATTACTAATACATGAATACACCTGATATTACTAATATCTTAGCGAATATTAGTATATCGGTTCCACCGCTACCCATGTCTAGTGACTTTACTTTATCTATCTAATCTACGGCCTGCGCACGCGCTTCTTATACGTTAAAACTTTGAAAAAGCATTTTGATTTCGCTTCGATTGACATCAATACGCAGTTATTTAGTAATTTCAGTATCGCCGCGTGTATCAATTCAAGTCTTCCAAGATCCTTCATATGATCGTTTGACATCCCGCCGAGCGCCGCCACGCGGTGAAGCGCACTCACTGTGCGGTCATAAGCTGGCGTTAAGTACAAGTAACTTGCACATCTGGTAACAAAACGTGAGTTTCGTTTCGAGAAACCACCAAAGGTACGTATGGCACGCTGAACTTTCTATCCGAAACCTAAGTGTTTGCTTGCTTGAGCCCTATTTAAATTGGTTTCAGCGGGTCGATGCATGCACGCGCGACGTGGTTTGCGCGGCGGCGGCTGTCGGTGGCCGACCACGCCGTGACTTCCATCTTCCGCTGCTTTGAGTTCGCTCGACGGAGTGCACGTGGTTGCGGAATGCCAATGCCTGCTTCGTGAACAGCTTACGCTGCCTTTTGGATTTAAATAAGTAGGTGAGAAAATTCAGTGCTATTATTTTCATCAGCTATACATTAGGTGTTGAACTGCAAATTCCATGCTTCCTATACTTTTTTCAATCAAATCTGTTTATTTGCATACCACAGGTTTCTAAGATAGGTGGGACTTAGTAGGTACGCTGAATTATAACCATTGATGGTGTGCAAATATTATATAATCAATGTATTGAGTAAAAGAATATTTTTTTTGATATGTGCTTTATCTAACGAGTCAATCTCACAGGCGCATGGTGCCACCGATGTTGACACATTATCATTATACTCATTGCATTTCCATTGCTCAAGTCATCATTAGGGTAATTTCATTGGCTACATGGATGTAAATAGTTCATAATCATGCTAAAATTTAAGTAGATTAATGAAGAATAATTAATTAAATATGATTTTGCTTGTTAAAATAAACATAAATCTACCCTCACCTGGAGATTGTGACATTCCATCTACTATGTTCATCATACTATGATTCTCTGTATCCTCTATATTCATTTTTCATTACTTCAATATTATATTATGAGTAGTCATTCTCAGATAGAAATTATAGTATTAATTGGGGTTTTTTTTTTTTAATTTTTAAAGTTACATCGACAATATACATATTATAATCTTACAACATAGGACGATAAGATATTGTTCTTATATGCATATCAATTAGAGATGTACACAGCATTGATTAAGATTTTGCATATTACATTAGAATTAACCAATTATAAAATCACACTTATAAGAAGTGGTAAAATACATTAATTGACAGTGAAATGAATGAATAGTTATTAATTAATTATTAAAATAATAAGAAATAGAAATTTATTATATATGAAAATTAATTAATTCATAAAAATCATCCAATACGGATAATTTTAAGGTATACTAAGTTTAGAAGAAATAAAATGTTGAGATAATATTTTCTTAAAATTATGTTAAGTATCTTGTACTTGAATCCTTGTCATCCCACATGCCAGGCTAGAGTTACCGGTCAGTGCTTAGTTATTGAAGCAGGTAGCTGAAGTAGTGAATATTTCACCTTGTTTGTTTAAACTTAAAGCATTAGAAACCAGATGTACGGCTATCATGTTGCTTTGTAATGATCCTTGGAAGAATTCAAAATGGAAAGATAGCATGTGGCCCTACATGTATGGCGACACTATCAGCATTATGTTTAGCTGTAAAATTCTGATTTTACAAAATTTTAACTCTCAACCTTCATATCTCTTGTCTATCTTTCCAGTTCAAATTTTGTGATCCATTTTACAAGTACTCGCAGGTGTCTGATTACGCTAAAATTTGGTATATGTATGTAAGCTCAGTGACAATGCAATAATATGGTAACATGTAGCTGGTCTGATGATGGACTTGGGTGGCAATAAATCATTTCAATTTTAAAACATGACCCTTGTATTTAGGCTCATTAGATTGTTATTGACTAGCGCTAAATAACCAGATGGTAATCAGGGTCTAAGGATGAAGCCTAGATCACCCAACTACTGCACACAACCTCGCTGTGTTTGGGCTCATTGGATTTGACAAGTACCGAAGAGGCCCAGCGTATGGTGATGGAAGTGGAAGGAGTCCATAGGAACTGTTAAACTAAGTAAGTTATCACTTGTGTTTTTGCTATAAAACCTTGTTTTTAAGAATATCTTTTCATATTTGTAATAAGAAGATGGAACATGGTGTAATATTCTCTTGTTGGTTTGTGTATAATGTGCAGGAATAAGTGTTTCCTCGAACAGCTCGATTGTACATTAGTACATTGTAGAATGAACTGTGGCTGAAATGTTATAAATTCGGAAGTAACTCTGTCTGCCTGTTACCTTTTCACACCCAAACCACTTAACAAATTTTCATATGGTTTTTCTCCAGAGGAAGAAAATAGGCTACTTGGTTTTTAAAGAAAGTGAGAAATACGCGCCTTAAAATAAAAAAATAAATTTATTTTGCGGGTACAGCCATTTAAAATAAATTAAAATTATTATTCACTACTATATCAGGATGGATAAAATAAAATGAAAAAGTAAAAATAACCTAGTATTCTATTAAAATTTACGAAAGATTTAGCGCAGTGGTTAAGAGCTTCAGCCGCTCCGCCCACTGTGTCTAAAAGTTGCGGGTTTGATTCCCGCACTTGACAAATCTTTGTGTGATCCACAATTATTTGTTTCGGTGTTTGGGTATGTGAATTTTCATGTTTGTAAACGTACCCGGGACACAGGAGTCAATCCTACTACGTACGGGCTACGTTTTTTGAAGAAAAAATAATATGTGTTACAATGACTTGTGGTAGTCACAACTGTTGAAATAACTATTGTATTCATTAACCAATTTATAAAGGGGACAGTTCCAGGGTTAATATGAACATAACAATTAAAAATGACACTAGAATATAACTGTATGTAAATACTTGATTTATTTAATGTACAAGCTACTCATTATTATCTCCAGCACTGCATGCCTGTACAAGTCTCCCGAGTTGAAAGTGCTTATTAACAAACTTCAAAAAAGGCGGAGGTTCTCAATTCGACTGTGTCCTTTTTAACCGACTTCAAAAAGGAGGAGGTTCTATTTTCGGTTGTATGTATGCTTTTTTTTTTATGTTCAGCGATATTTCCGTCAATTGTGGACCGATTTTGATAATTTTTTTTGCATTTTTTTTTTTTAAAAACGTAGCCCCGCACTAGGATTTATTCCTGTATCGTGGGTGCGTTTACAAACATGAAAATTCACAAACAAATAGCCAGACCGGAACAAATAATTGTGGATCACACAAAGATTTGTCCCGTGCGGGAATCGAACCCGCGACTATTAGACACAGTGGGCGGAGCGGCTTAAGCTCTTAACCACTGCGCTAAATCGTCCGTCGTCGCATTGGGTTCAGTATATCTCCAAGGTGGTCCCATATTAATTTTATTGCCTTCGGTGCCTAGTAACCGACTGCACCAACCAGCACCGACTTCAAATATTTATTTTTTTGTTTTTTGAAGTCGGTTTACCTTTTTTTATAAATTATTTTTATTTTGTGTGTGTGTTACACGATCATTCCGCCAATTATAAATCGATTCTGATGATTCTTTTTGCATTGGGTTGATTATAGTTTCAATTTCATCGGTTTTTGACCTTGGACTTGGAAGATACACTAGGGAACTCCTTAACGACAAACAATACGAATGCGTAGATTGAGATATTATGGGTGTTGCGACAGTTCTATAGGTACCCTGCCATAGAACTAATCAGAATATTAACGAACTTCAAAAAAGGAGGTCGACAATTCGTCTGTGTTTTTAGAGTTTCGTACCTAAAACGAAACCCTTATAGGATCACTTCATTGTCCGTCTGTCCGACGGTTATCACCTTTTTAAGGGTTTTTTTTTTCTCAGGAACAGCTAGAGGTATTAAGATGAAATTTATACCAAATATGAAAGTGTACGGTCCCCTACTAGTGTAAAAAAATGAAGGTTCTAAATAAACCGAAACAAAAGATATGGCCATTTAAAGTCTCTCATTAGAAATTATATAGCACTTCCCGTTGACCTAGAATCGTGGAATTTGGCAAGAAGCAAGGTTTTAAAGCAAGTAAAGGAAGAAATCCGATATTTGTCAATTTGTATAACTATAACATATAAATAAATAATTATTTTCCCCTAAAATCTGATGAAAAATTAAAATAGCGCTGTCTAGTGACTACCTCACTCACTACAACTATACTTTTTTGTCTATGTGCTATCAGCGACTTTTTGTGGAACTATTTTGATTTGTGGTGAAGTAATTCACACACACACAGATGGCAATTGACACATTTTAAATTGACATTTCATAATTCAATATAAGAGACATTAAATCGTGGATACCCATTATAATTAATGATATCGGTTAATAATGTTATTTATTCTTAAGACTTATGATTTATTATATCTATCTTAAATGAATAATGAAATAAATGTTACATATATAAGGTAGGTAGTTTACATGCCAAAAGGTGGAATACGGCTAGAACACTCTCATAACATAAAATCTCTGTACACCTGTATTCGCAAATAAATCAATTTGAAATCAATTTGAATTTGGCGCCACAATCTCTCAGATCTGTGGCGGTAGGACGTAAAGTGGATTAGATTGTCGATTTATTCTTTTATTTTTATATAGTTTGAATGAAATTAAATGTTATTAATTTAATCACGGCATAATTTTATAAAGGAGAAGCACTTTTTTAAAAGGTATTTTTATGGACTGCCTAGTTGAACAAGTAGGTACCGTATAATGCGTTTAGAGATCGTGGAGGATCTCTTACAAATTGTAGGGCGAGCAAAATGTAGTTTTTCTATAGAAAATTTCCCAGTATCAGTCCGGAGTCCGAAGTTGCGCCCGGTGCAATAGCAACAGCCTCGCCCCTATGACATTGGCACCTTACATTCTCAGCAATAAGTTGGTGTGCGCACATAGTACACCTCTTAGCCACTCTCGCTTGGGGAATGTAGGCGTCCCGGTGTATGTGAATTTTTTATACGGAAATAATTGAATATCAACGTTGTTCATTTAAATTGTAAAATATATAAAAATAAACATCGTCACGCCTGTATTCCCCAAGGTCGGATGGTAGGTCTCATGCACAATGCCAGTTGACACTGGAAATATTTCTATCAAAAAATTACATTTGTTATGACCTGGGATTCGAACTCAGGACTTCGTGATCGCTACGCGCATTATTCGCCAATAGACTAACGAGGTATAGATAACTTTTTAGAAACTTGTGTCCGTGTCTATCTGTCTTTCTGGTTCGAATCTTGTTATCCATTTTCAAGCACTTCGGGTATTTTATTTATTAGTTTTATTTTATTTTATTTAGTTATCCAATAGCGTTTGACAATAGACAGCATGTATCCGACTGAGCTGAAATTTAGCATACGTATGTAAGTTCAGTGACAATGCAATAATATAGTACATACCATGGACCCAGCTCCAGAACTCTTCTGATGGGGTCGAAAGGTGGCCATGGGACCATGTCGACTACACACCACAACCAGCTCGTGTGAGGGCTCGCTAGGTTGGTGCTGACAAGTACTCTACAACCGGATGATGTTTAGGGTCTGATGATGACATGGAAAGGTGATCAACGCAACTACTCAAATACTAAACATACCCCGGCTGGGTTTGAGCTCGTTGGATTTGTCTTCACGAGTTCTGTACACCCTGATGGTGTTCAGGATCTGATGATGGAACCGAAGAGTGGCCAACGGAACTACCCAACTATTCAACATAATCTCACCGTGTTTGGGTTCATTGGATTTGTCTTGACTAGTTCTGTAGACCCGGATGATGTCTGGTAATGGAGCTGGAGGGTAGGCAATAGAACTTCTCAATAACTGAACATAATCCTGCAGCGTTTGGGCTCGTTGGATTTGTCTTGACGAGTTTTATAAATCCGGACGCTGTCCAGGGTCTGATGATGGAGCCGGGAGGTTGCCAACGGAACTACCCAACTACTTAACATAGTCCCGCCGTTTTTGGGCTCGTTAGATTTGCCTAATTTCGAAACATGAACCCAGGCCGAAACAAATAACTGTGGCTCACACAAATTTATCCCGAGGGGGAATCGAACCCGCGACTATTACACACAGTGGGTGGATTTGTATTTCCGTAGCTATGACACCGTTACGCCTATATTCCCGAAGCAGGGAGTGGCCAAGGCGTACTGAGTACACCCACGTTTCGCCGACGATGTTAGGTCCCATGTAGTAGGGGGCGAGCCTATTGTCATATACCGGCCACAATTCCAGACTCCAGGCTCGTACTGGGAAGTTTTAGCTAGAAAAACTACACTTGTCCGACCTAGGATTTGAACCCAGGACCTCGTGATCACAAAGCGATGCGCTTTGCCACTAGACTGGCAGTCAGTCAGAGTCAATCCTAGTTATGACATTTCCATATATATGACGCCATTGGTATTAACAGATATATTTTGGGACCTATCTCAAATCGTAATAGCAATTAACATGCCAAGTTCTGAGAATTCACATGGTGATTAATTTAAGATGAAATAGCAATAAATGCCATCACTAGTCTATGGTCCCTAGCTTTTTTGGTCCCTAGTTTGAGTTGACCTGAATTATTTCTTTAAAGAAACAAATCCGAGAATTGTAAATTATGCAAAATTAAAATAGCGTCATCTACTGGCATCTATATGCACCTCTCAGAGCGCGAGTCCTACTGGGTTAGACTCGTTTCTTATAATATTGAAATGTTTATAATTGGCATGCACACGATACATCGGGGCAAAATGCTGCTACTCTGAAGAGATGTGTTGGCGAGTCGCGTGCACTCCGAGCGCTGCACCGAGCGTCTGTCAGCGCATTAATAACAAATGTACGTTTGTGGCAGGCCGCGGGCGCAGCGCCGCGCGCCGGGGGAGCGAGAGGGGGCTACGGGCGGTGTGCGTCCTTGTCTCGCCAGAGGTTCCACCGCGAGCGGCGGCGGCCAGCTTTATACTGGATTGGACACCGCACCTCTCGTTGGCACGGGCGCTTATTCGAGGGCTAATGAAGCACTGAAGCGCTTTTCAAAAATATGTAAAAGTATTAGCCGAATGTTTGTTTCAAGCGCTTGATTACCGCGCGTTGAAAAGCGCTCGTGCGAACGTACGTACTGATACTGAAATGGCTAGAATAGAATAGTTTATTATACTGAATTATGTGAAAAACCCTATTTAAAAATCTCTAAATACCTCGAAGATCAAACCGTGTGGATTTGAAGTTGGTTGCATGTTTTGTATTGACTTAATTGTACCAATGTTTAAGCGTAGCGTGTTGTGCGCGACGAGCCCAGGTTATTGTTACTTGTAGACAAAGTCGGAGTACCTCCTGTCCGGTGTCTGGCGTTGGTCACGTGCATTAGACATGTCTGGTCGCGGTCGCCGCGGTTCGGTCGGTCCAGGTCACGAGGTGTGAAGTCTCTTGACGTCGTCACACGTGGGCACGGATGCTTGTGGACTTTGCGTCATCAAAAATCCTTTAGATTTATAATCTTGAAATAAAACTATTTTATCGCGGTTTATTTTGATTTTTAAGTTCCCGACGTTTCGAGTGCTTTGCAGCACCCATGGTCACGGGAAGGACGGAATCTAAGAACTCAGTATTTATAATCTTGTAAAATATTATCATTAGTCTTTCTCAGTCGTAAGGCATCACACTGGAGCTAGATTCCGTACTTATTTTGTAATATAACATGATATCAACACAGTGTCCCGATTGTCTCAGTGGAGGCTGCGTTCTGGTGATGGATTACTAAATTATAGACGATAAGTACCTTCTGAAGGTTTATCTATACTTATATTATGAATGCGAAAGTAGCTGTCTGTCTTTTTGTCTGCTACTTTTTCACGCCCAAACTGCAGAACAGATTTAGATCACGTCGGCGAGGATATAGATTATCTCCAAGTAAACTGCTCGTGGTGGTGGACTACACGCCTGAAAATAATGCGAACGAAGTTGCGCGTACAGCTAGTAAGAGTAAATGATTTGAGCTTGAATTGTTGCGGTGCCAGTGACAGGTTCCATTTTAATATTTTTCCACAGTAGCCCTGTCGTGGTATTTGTTAATTTCTTTTGACACTGGTGACAGTGGCAAAATTAATTTTATTCCGCGGATGGGTCTGAAAAGCCGTGGGCAGGTTTTCAGACGACCGGCCAGCCCCAGCGCGAAGTGGATTGTTTGATTTGAAATGTTATAATTTCGTGTTTAATAATGTTTTATTTAATTCTTCTTAGTCATACTTTACTATTTATAATTTAATCTAATAATTTTCATATTTTCAGTTCATTTTATTTTAATGGTAAAACGATTTTAGTTTAAGTTGTAGGTTTAAATAGTTTAAATGTTTTCTCGTGTAACTTGTGTAAACTGTATGGTGTTTGAGCGCAAAGCGTCGCCCGGCGCGGGCGCAGCCAGCAGAGGTACCTGCCGCGCTAGAGCGGGCGGCGCCGAGGTGATGCTGCCCACGGACTAGGAACCTGTCGCAACCCGTTGCTGGCAGATATGTCTCGAAACTCGTTCACAAATCCACGGACAACATGACAGGACTAAATGTCAAAACAAACAAAATGTAACTACAAGTATTGACTAATTACGTATGAAAGAATATTTTGTTAAATTAAGGTTGAATTTTACTCGTCGTGCATTTAAAAAATAGTATAGTAGGTACATTTATTTTGGAAATAACGAATTTTCTTAAGAATTTTAAAGTAATTCATATATTGAATGAAATACCAACGATATCTTTTTACACCTGTCTTTATATGAAAAACCGATTTAAAATATATTTTAATTATTATTATTTACATTTATTTATTATTTAGTTCTGTAATATAAAAAATATACATCGTGATACACACAGATTTAGTTCAAGTGTCAACACGATACACATCAATTTGCTCCGCGGATCTGTGAACACTGCTATAGCTCCGTGTCCGTGTGAGGAGGTCACTCACTAAGTGTTCGCAAGCGTCACCGCGAGCAGAGCGGTACCGGGCGCACACGAACACTCCAGCTTCGATGTTTTTGACTCCAAAGGTGTTTCATATGGGTCAAAGCTTGGCATCCGAACCTGAAATGTTTTCGTACCGGATGGCCAATAGGAAAATCCCGGAACGACTCTGACAGTATAGGACTGTCTTCGTGCCGAAGAAGCACGAGGCTGCAGACCCGGGGCGTACCGGCCGGTCACGATCGTGTCGGACCACTCCGGCACATGCATTGTCCTCGCACGAAGGCTGGTTCCTGCAGTCCACCTGACGCACGACGGCGGATTTCCGCGGTGCTATACGGGTGCTCGGTGACTGCAGGAAGTATCTGCGAGAATGCCATGTTGAGAGCTGGTCTTAGCCAAGGCGTTCGGTACAGTGTCGCATGCGGCGCCAATCGAATTGCTGAGGTTGAGAGGCCTGCCTGAGGGTTTCTCCAGTGACGTGACTCGCTTGTACGAGACTGCAACTACCACCTTTGCTGTCAACGGAGAGAGAACAGCGCCGGTCGGAGTCGGAAAGGAGATTCGCCGAGGGCACCCGTTGTCATCGTGACACGGCTATGGACGTGATATTCGCGGCGCTGGCTAAAAAAGTCGTTATAGGTATCACGAATTTTTCGTGTGTATCCATCCATAGATAATTAAAGCCATCCGTTTATAACGTCACACGTAAAATTCGTGATTTTTAAACCTCTCCTCTGGCCTTGTCACAGGTGGTCACATTTGTGTGATCCCGGCTCTCACTCTGTGTGACGATACATGTTTTGTTCATTTTAATTATTTAATGTACGTGTGTAAATCACCACGCCAGCTCCTGGAGCTCCTCGCCGGCCCGCGCCGGCTCCTCGATATGTCTGTGTCCCGCCTGTGCCGAGTATCTGCTCTGGTTGGACGCTCGAGGGCCAGCCTCCATTCCTCCATAGCCTGTGTTGAGGGAGCAGCGACTTTCACGGGGCTCTAGTTAGACACGTGGGTCTATCGGCGTAGATTAGGCAGATCTTTCAAGTTGAACTGTTCGGGGTCTCCATCGAAGTGAACGCGGCCAATGCTTTATCACATATTGTATAGTTCTTTCTTCCTGCCTCGTTGGTCTGGTGGCAAAGCGCATCGCTTTGTGATCACGAGGTCCTGGAGACGTGGGTGTACTCAGTACACCTCTGCCACCCCCTCTGGGTAATATAGGCGTGACGGTGTATAGTTCTTTATTTCATATTCCTTATTATAATCTTATACTTCGTTATTTTTAGTGTAGTTGTAGTTTTGTTTTAAGGTTGTAATTTAAGCTGTAGGTTAATCTAATTTTAATATATTACCGTATACATTAAGTATTTGTCGTATTAGTTAGTAAATAAAGCTCTAGAGGGCTTCGAGGGATGTACGACGAAGCCGACCGACATCACCAAGCGCTGGTGGTGGCGAGACGAGGAGATCGGCTCCTGGCTACGACGGAGGGGCGCGTTTTTTCCTTGATGAGGACTTAGGAAAGAGCGGGGGCATTACGAGGTGCCACGGGCGTGTCCAGAAGCGGGCCCATCGCTTAGAGGCTAACGCCGAAGCCGCACTCGCTCAGACAGACAATTGCGCGGCGCTGGAGAGAGGAGGAGATCGAGCTCATGGCCAAAACGGAGGCCCAACTAGTAATGGCAGGCTCCTCAATGAGGACCTCAAGAAGGAGTTGCCGCAGCTCGGGCGAACTCTGGAGGCCATCAAGAGGTGCAGGAGGAAGCCTACCTACAAGGCGTTGGTACAGCAGTACCTCGCCGAGGGGGAAGCCGAATCTGCATGTCTTGATGGTCTCTGGAGTAACGCGGGGCGAGTTGACCCAGGGGGAACCAACGACCTGCTCCCACAGTAGTCGAGTGAGCATCCTGAGCTCCCCGGTAGCTGGAGTTGGTCTCCGACGTCATTTCTTTGAAGTGCTTCGCCGTCACCTGGTGTTAGACCACACGGGAATCGTCGACGACCTCTCCGCGAGGGCGCGGGCAAAAAGAGTCAATGATAGGTGAAAGAAGGCATTTCCATGCTCGTTGTGTACGGTTGACCCGTTATTGGGGTATAATGCCGTAAGTTGTTGCCGTCAGTTATTAATACTTTATTTTTTTTCACTTTCCCATACAATTGCACTCGATCAGTAGGTCAATTTGTTATGAAAATTAAAAAAAAAAACTAAAATAATAAAATTTTCTAAGTCATAAATTGTTTGGCTGACACAAATACGTTTCAGCCTGTATTGTGTTGTTTAAATTATTCGAATATTATACGGTTACTATTTTTCAGATTTTTTATATTTCAGTTCCCGAGGTTTGCGCTTAAGGGATTGATGGGATGAATAACAGTTTTATTTCTCCTTTCGGCATTTTAATCCAGTTCCGGGTCGCCCTGTGTGGGCCGAAGACATGGCGCGATTGCATCCCGAATCTCATAGTGATATTCTGACGCTGAACGTCGTCGCGGTGGCCGGCCCGCTGCCACGTGCAGGGTCCGAAACGAGCCGCGTCGGACCAGCCCCGAGTTTTGGAGATTTTTAACTGATTGCAATGTTTATTTTATTAATTAATTATATTAATTATTTTATTAATTTAACTACCTATAGATATCCGACCATGCCTATGAATAAGTTTATAAGGCAATTAAAACTAGACTGTATGAAAGGGTATTACAAAATTTCGGATTATCTTGACGATAAAACGGATTGGGTTTGAGCAGCTCCTCAATCAGCAAAATTAATCAATGATGTGTAATACAATTTTAAAAAACGAAAAAAAATGTTAATAAATAAGGCCAAACAAATTAATAATTAAATTAATAATTTTGACGTTTGTGAGCGCTATTGTCTTGGCCTATACAAATAAATGATTTTTGACTGACTGTAATATGCAGAAGTTCGTATAACGATCGGTACTATTTTATTATTCGTAGGATTGCCTCGGTCTCGTGGCGAATAATGCGCATCGCTATCACGAGGTCTCGGGTTCAAATCCTAGGTCGGACGAGTTTTAATAATGTGTATATAGCAAAATATAGCAAAAGGTTTGCCCCTCTCAAATGGGACGTGGCGAGTACTAGTTCCGATATTCTGCAGGGCATTGTAAGTCTATTCATTTCATTGGTTCTTGATCGCGAGTTCGCTGCGCGCCACAAGTAGGCGGCGCGCGTGCACGTGGACGCGCTACCATCGCGCATTCGTAATTCACGGGCCGCAGGAGCGGGGCGAGCTTTTCACAAAATTGAAAAAGTATTTTGTACTAGCTTCTGCCCGTGACTACGCCTGCGTTGACTTGAGTCGGGAACCTAACATTTGTCCGGTATAAAAGTATCCTGTGTTAATCTAGGTAATAAACTGTGTGCCACATTTTATCCAAATCTGTTCAGCCGTTTTCGCGTGACGGAGCAACAAACATACCAACTTTCACTTTTATTATGTTAGTTGGACGAACTTGCGAGTTGTCAACTGTCACTACACAACTATTGTCAAGTAATCCGCCGGCGAGACTCGTCGTGCTTTCCATATTTTATATCATATTGAGTGCGTACAATTATGAGTAGTTTACGGAATCCAGTGTGACGGCTGATGACCGAGGTATGAAAGTGATGTGCGTGTAAAGGATTATTCGGATGCAGCGGTCCTCGCCGGCGGCGCCGTGTGCGCGCTGCGAGCGGCTCCAATTTATTCACAAAAGCATAAGCAACCTGTCTTCCGACAAGGGTCTATTGGCGCGTGGAAAACATCGACGGGGACGGATGTGTGACATTAGGGTTACGATTTACTAAAATTTTCCTACTTACACAGACGTGACTCGCTCTACGTGTTTAAGCAAGCCGCGCCACGTGGACGCAAGAAACCGAATCGAAATAGAACAAAGTAACAAAAAACTGAAGACAGTGTTACTAGTCAGAAGAGGAACTCGGGCACGCAGCAAACGGCGACTGCGCCTGTCCTGGAGTGGCGTGTTGCTTGAGGACTATGTTAGTGCCGATGTTAGCCACGGGCCGATAGATCCTTGTCACACTGTACTTGCATCGAATATGTTTTTGTTGATGTCATTGCAAATAATTTTTGCAACTTGCTACTTCGTTCGTTAGAATTTTAACTGTAAAAAAAAACATTTAAAAAAAAAGGGAAACCGACAACTATGAAAAATATAAATATTTGAAATCGGTGCTGGTTGGTGCAGTCGGTTGCTTGGCACCGACTTCAATTTTTTTTTTTAAGTTTTTTATTTAAAAAATTTAAGTGATGAGTGAATAAATTTGGTATATCTATATACCTATATTATATTATTCTACTTAGTTTTACAGTAAGGTACTTACAGGATTGATATAATACTCATAGTGACTGATTTTACACATTCGTGCTGTTTGCCGTCAAGGAGCCCCGTAGTGTATCTTGAAAGTCCATGGTCCAATACCGATAAAATTAAAATGCGACTACCCCGGAGCTATACTGAACCCAATGCAAAAAGAATCATCAACGTCGGTATATTAACAAAGAAGTCATAAAAAGCTCAAACGAATTATGAACCTTCTCCTTTTTTGAAATCTGTTAATATCCTGCTTAGTTCTATAGTACGATAATTATAGGCTTAACGTAATACCCATAATATCTCAATCTACACATTCGTATTATTGGTCGTTAAGGAGTCCCTGGTGTATCTTCAAAGTCCAAGGTCCAATACCAATTAAATAAAAATGGGACTACCTCGAAACTATATTGAACCCAGCGCAAAAGAATCATCAAAATCATTTTAATTACTAAACTGAAACGTGTCCTCATCCAGCCCGAGAAGTCTCTTTAGCTTTTTGTCTGAGCCAAGACTCCACACGCCTCGCCAGGATATCGTGCAAGAGGTCACACTAACGGTCACGGTCCACGATCACCCCCACATCACCCTGGACCGCGATAATGTCGGGCTTTGAGTCCAGCTGAAGTTCTGATTTTTGGCTCCTCGACTTTCCTCCCTTTAGAGACCATATCTGAGCCTAGGTGATCAACGACGCTATTGTCCCTTAATATCCGGCCGCCGTACGTACGGTGGCACTGCTAGATGGTGTGAGCCGTGATCTCCCTGCACATGCAACTTGCACGGCAGTTCGTCACGGACTCATCCCCCTCCTCTGCGGCCCCGTGATGTACGAACGCGCGATGGAAGCGCATTAATGTGCGTATGCACAAACTGCACGTAATCGCGGCCGGAGCACTGCTTGCATTTGTCCCTTATACATTTGGTGGACGCGGAACGCGGCTGGATTCGCGTAGTTCGAACCTGTCAACGGATGCATGCAGTGCTTTGCCCCAATACGTCGTTGCTGACCTTAGTCCGGTCGTGGGTTCTTCGGTCGAAAATTTCCGGCATTGCCGATTGGCCCAACACATTTTGTTTTGGATCCTAAAGGATCTGGAGGCGGCTACGGCCGCTGGCCACCGCGACGACGCCAACCGACCGAACCTCTTAACAATGAGGTCCGGGACGGCGGTTCGTAGCGACGGGATCGCCAGGCCACCCTCCTTAACAGGCGCGTGGAAGTACCCAATCGGGACATCCTGCGGCAACCTTAACCAGTCCCTCACGGACTTCCGGATCTGTACGTCGAGCATCTTTAACCTTTTATCCGTGATCGAACCCAGCACGAGACCGTGCAGGAATCTCGGTATAAGGTTACCCCTTACAATTTCGAGCCTCTGCTGAAGCTTAAGGGGAGCCTTTTTGATGTTATTCAAGGCTTCTTTGATATCATGCTCTAACGTAACGCATCCAGTACTCTTGAAGTCAACGCCCAGGTAGCGCCAACGTTCTACGTTCGATACCTGCTTCAGCCATTGCCGGCCAAATTTAAAGGTATGGTCGGTGAGGTAGTGCAGCTTCTTACGCTTTCCGTCCGGCACCATGGACAGCACGGAGCTCTTAGCCGTGTTTAGCCGGAGTCCCAGTGACGCCGCTACCCTCTCAACGCAGTTTATGGAGGACTGTAGGCCTGCCCTTGAGCCTGCAACCAGGACTAAACCGTCGGCATAGGCTAGAGCTAGAGATCTTCTCTGACTCAAGCCTATAGCCGACTTCTTTGGGCAATGCGGCCAATATCGCATCCATAGCCACGGCAACAGCGGGTCTCCTTGGCGAACCCCCTTTCCGACTCGGACCGGCTCGGTTCTCTCACTCCGTTGACAGCAAAGGTGGTAGTTGCCGTCTCGTACAGGCGAGCCACGTAGCTGGAGAACCCCTCGGGCAGGCCTCTAAACCACAGCAATTCGATAAGCGCCGCATGCGACACTGTATCGAACGCCTTAACGAAGTCCAGCACTGCAACATGGTATTCTCGCAGATACTTCCTACAGTCGCCCAGCACCGCGTCTAGCACCGCCGAGTTTTCGAGGGTGCCATCGGCGCAGATAAATCCTCTTCGCGCAAGGACGCTGTGCATATGCCGGAGTGGTACGGACGCAATCGTAATCGGCCGGTAGTCCCCCGGGTCCGCAGCCTCGGCCTTCTTAGGCACGAAGACAGTCCTACACTGTATGAGTCGTTCCGGGATTTCCCCATTGGCCAACCAGCACGAGAACATTTCCGCCTGGGTTTTAGCGGGGATGTTGTTCCAGTCCGTCGGGAGAATTCCGTCGGGACCGGGTGCTGAGCCTGGGCTGATTCGGGACGCCCTTACCTCCTCTGGACTAAAAGGCGTCCAAAGCCGTGAGTAATCGCGTGCGCCCAGTACCGCTCGATCCGCGCAAGCGCTCACCGAACTTCCGGTGTAGGCCCTGAAGCGCCAGACACAGCCTTCATCACTGGCCGCCAAAACGCGTCCAGATCCTGGAAGCTATGCCTGACCTTTCGGCACGCGCCGTCAATTATTTCAGCGGCAGTCCTGCTCTGGCACTTTTTGTACATCGCCTGTACCCTGGCGTACTCTGCCCTGCGTCTCTGTCGGGCGTTCAAGGGTTTTATAGTCGAACATATATTAACAGAATGTGTAAATTGCCTCCTTTCACCTCTCCTGCTACCAGCCTTTGCGCCCCGCGCCATCCTCGTCTCCGCCCTCGCAAGGAGGTCGTCGACGATTCCGACGTGGTCTAGCGCACCGGGCGGCTGTAAGACACTCAGCCTAGGCAGTAACACCGGATCGAGCGCGGAGATTGTTCGGTTGTTGTTCTTCGGCAGGCAGCGAGGGAAGGTCCGTTGTTCCCTCTTGGGCAACTCGCCCCGTGTTGCCCTCGAGACCATCAAGTGGTGCCGATTCGGCTTCCCCCTCGGCGAGGTACTGCTATACCAACGCCTTGTAGGTAGGCTTCCTCCTGCACCCCTTGATGGCCTCCAGAGTTCGCCCGAGCTGCGGCAACTCTTTTTTGATGTCCTCATTGAGGAACCTGCCTTTACTAATTGGGCCTCTTTTTTAGCCATGAGCGCGATCTCCTCTTCTCTCCAGCGCCGCTTCACCTGAGCGGGTGCGACTTAGGCGTTAGCCTCGACGGGATGGGCGCGCCGCTTGTGCACACCTAAACCCGTTTTCGTGGTGAACTTTCTGTCACAGATGTTACAAGACCAGCCATCCTCCGTATCGCGCTGGCTCTCCGGGCCAGCAACTTGGGTAATATTACGCGCAGTCCTCGGCTCCTGCGGGAGGCCGGGGATACGCGAATTTTTCATTCTCGTACTTTCTATTGCTATAATATTGCTTTGGCGGTTGGGGTGCAAGCCCAACTGGCCCATTGGGGTGCAAGATCTCAGTGCGGGTGCTAATTCAGATTGTCAGCGCGAGACGTCATTTGATTGAATCTTGTCCAATTTGTGTGCGATCCTCTTAACACCACCGAGGTCACATTCTAAAACGTGGACTCATCCAGCCCGAGGAGTCTCTTTAGCTCTTTGTATGAGCCAATACTCCACACGCCTCGCCAGGATATCGTGCAGGAGGTCACGCTGACGCTGTCTTTCGAGGCGAGTCCTAGTCTGTCTGCGACCTTTTCGGCTAACTCCACGTGAGTTCCGTATTTCCTACATTTCTCACGATGGAGGTCGTCTAGAGGCCGCTGACCCGAGACCACCTGTGCGTTTACGATCACTCCCACATCACCCCAGACCGCGATAATGCCGGGCTTTCTGAGTCCTACTGAGGTTCTAATCTTTGGCTCTTTTTCGACTTTCTCACCTTTAGAGACCATATCTGAGCCTAGGTGATCGACAACACAGTTGTGCCTTAATATCCGGCCGCCGTACGTACGGTGGCACTGCTGGATGGTATGAGCCGTAGTCTCCCTGCACATGCAACCTGCACGGCAGTTCGTCACGGACTCATCCCCTCCTCTGCGGCCCCGTGATGTACGAACGCGCGATGGAAGCGCGTTTATGTGCGTATGCACAAATTGCACGTAATCGCGGCCGGAGCACTGCATGCATTTGTCCCTTATCCACTTAGTGGACGCAGAAACGCGGCCTGACTCGCGTAGTTCGAATCCGTCCACGGATGCATGCAGTGCTTTGCCCCAATATGTTGTCGGTGACCTTACTTCGGTCGCGGGTTCATTGGTCGAGAATTTCCGGCATTGCCGATTGGCCCAACGCATTTTGTTTCGGATCCTAAAGGATCTGGAGGCGGCTACGGCCGCTGGCCACCGCGACGACGCCAACCGACCGAACCTCTTAACAATGAGGTCCGGGACGGCGGTTCGTAGCGACGGGATCGCCAGGCCACCCTCCTTAACAGGCGCGTGGAAGTACCCAATCGGGACATCCTGCGGCAACCTTAACCAGTCCCTCACGGACTTCCGGATCTGTACGTCGAGCATCTTTAACCTTTTATCCGTGATCGAACCCAGCACGAGACCGTGCAGGAATCTCGGTATAAGGTTACCCCTTACAATTTCGAGCCTCTGCTGAAGCTTAAGGGGAGCCTTTTTGATGTTATTCAAGGCTTCTTTGATATCATGCTCTAACGTAACGCATCCAGTACTCTTGAAGTCAACGCCCAGGTAGCGCCAACGTTCTACGTTCGATACCTGCTTCAGCCATTGCCGGCCAAATTTAAAGGTATGGTCGGTGAGGTAGTGCAGCTTCTTACGCTTTCCGTCCGGCACCATGGACAGCACGGAGCTCTTAGCCGTGTTTAGCCGGAGTCCCAGTGACGCCGCTACCCTCTCAACGCAGTTTATGGAGGACTGTAGGCCTGCCCTTGAGCCTGCAACCAGGACTAAACCGTCGGCATAGGCTAGAGCAGAGATCTTCTCTGACTCAAGCCTATAGCCGACTTCTTTGGGCAATGCGGCCAATATCGCATCCATAGCCACGTTGAAGAGCCACGGCGACAATGGGTCTCCTTGGCGAACCCCCTTCCCGACTCGGACCGGCTCGGTTCTCACTCCGTTGACAGCAAAGGTGGTAGTTGCCGTCTCGTACAAGCGAGCCACGTAGCTGGAGAACCCCTCAGGCAGGCCTCACAACCTCAGCAATTCGACAAGCGCCGCATGCGACAATGTATCGAACGCCTTGGCGAAGTCCAGCACTGCAACATGGTATTCTCTCAGATACTTCCTGCAGTCGCCCAGCACCGCGTCTAGCACCGCCGAGTTCTCGAGGGTGCCATCGGCGCAGATAAATCCACGCTGTCGTGCATCGGGCGGACTGCAGGAATCCAGTCTTCGCGCGAGGACGCTGTGCATGTGCCGGAGTGGTACCGACGCGATCGTGATCGGTCGGTAGTCCCCCGGGTCCGCAGCCTCGTCCTTTTTCGTCACGAAGACAGTCCTGCACTGTCTGAGCCGTTCTGGGATTTCACCTCTGGCCATCCAGCACGAAAACATTTCTGCCTGGGTTTCAGCGGGGATGTTGTTCCAGTCCTTCGGGAGAATTCCGTCGGGACCGGGTGCTGAGCTTGGGCTAATACGGGACGCCCTTACCTCCTCTGGAGTGAAAGGCGTCCAAAGCCGCCAGTAATCGCTTGCACCCCCGTACCGCTCGGTCCGCGCAAGCGCTCGCCGGACCTCCGGTGTAGGCCCTGAAGCGCCAGACACCGCCTCCATCACTGGCCGCCAAAACGCGTCCAGCTCCTGGAGGCTATGCCTGACCTTTCGGCACGCGCCGTCGATCACTTCGGCGGCAGCCCTGCTCTGGCACTTTTTGTACATCGCCTGTACCCTGGCGTACTCTGTCCTGCGTCTCTGTCGGGCGTTCAAGGGTTTCGTGGTCGAACAAAAATAAACAGAATGTAAAAATTGCCTCCTTTCACCTTTCCTGCTACCACCCTTCGCGCCCCTCGCCATCCTCGCCTCCACCCTCGCAAGGAGGTCGTCGACGATTCCGGCGTGGTCTAGCGCACCAGGCGGCTGCAAGACACTCAGCCTAGGCAACACTGGTTCGAGAATGGAGATCGGTGGATGTTCTTCGGCCGGCAGCGAGGGAAGGTCCGTCGTTCCCTCATCGGAAACCCGCCCCGCGTTGCCCTCGAGACCATCAAGTGGTGCCGATTCGGCTTCCCCCTCGGCGAGGTACTGCTGTACCAACGCCTTGTAGGTAGGCTTCCTCCTGCACCCCTTGATGGCCTCTAGAGTTCGCCCGAGCTGCGGCAACTCTTCCTTTATGTCCTCATTTAGGAATCTGCTGCCTGCCGTTACTAATTGGGCCTCTGTTCTGGCCATGAGCTCGATCTCCTCCTCTCTCCAGCGCCGTTTCGCCTGAGCGGGTGCGGCTTCGGCGTTAGCCTCTACGGGATGGGCGCGCCGCTTGTGCACACCCAAACCCGTTTTGGTGGTGAACTTTCTGTCACAAATATTGCTAGACCAGCCATCCTCCATATCGCGCTGGCTCTCCGAGCCAGCACCTTGGGTAATATTACGCGCAAGCCCCAGCTCCTGCGGGAGGCCGGGGGTACGCGAATTTATTTTTCTTGTACTTTTCATTGCGACATTAATAATACCATTGACGGTTGGGGTGCAAGCCCAACCGCCTGGCCACGCCCGTGGCACCTCGTATAGTCCCCGCCGAAGCGGGCCACTGGGCTAGGCAGCGCACCGCGCCACCCTTGGGACTGCTCGGACTAAATCTAGCCCGACCTCACCCAGCTCACCCATGGGATCTTAAGAGTTGCACACCGCACAAGTGCGGGAACTGGCGACAAGCCAGACAGCGGATTCCACAACTGACCGGCTTCGGCCAGGTGTGGGATAAGCTGCGGAAACGTGCATGCGCCTCACGTTGCGTTCGAAGGCCACAACTTGTGAGACGTCTTTCGCAGTCCTGGTGTCAAAAGTCTACCGCGTTTAGTTCAGTGTGGTTGGCCCCCCCTCCCTCATCGGTTTATGCAGCGGCGCCACGAGCAGGCTGAGGGTAGGAGTTGAACCTAGTGGACGTTAGGCGGCGTCGTCACTTAGGTCCCTTTGACGGACATAGAGCACAGACCCCCGAGATCGACAAGTCGAACAGGGCGCGCTACCGTGTCCGTGAGCAAGCTACGAGTAACTCCGGCCGTTAGGCCCTGCTTTCACGACGGGTGCGCTACCGGCAGTTAAGAGAGTCATTATTACTCCCGCCGTTTACCCGCGCTTGCTTGAATTTCTTCACGTTGACATTCAGAGCACTGGGCAGAAATCACATTGCGTCAACACCCGTGAAAGCCATCGCAATGCTTTGTTTTAATTAGACAGTCGGATTCCCCTTGTCCGTGCCAGTTCTGAGCTGACTGTTGAACAGCGGTCGTACAGAACCGCGCCGATCGCGCACGAGACGAAACCGACACGGCCTTACGGCTAGGAAGATCCGCGGAAGGCCGGAACGCGGGTCCGGATTCCGCCCTCACGCCCCGAGAGACGCGAGAGCATCGACCAGGCCCGGCACCGGCCGCATCCGCTTCCCGTCCAAACCCGACACGCCCCGGTCCTCAGAGCCAATCCTTATTCCGAAGTTACGGATCCAATTTGCAGACTTCCCTTACCTACATTATTCTATCGACTAGAGGTTCTTCACCTTGGAGACCTGCTGCAGATATGGGTACGAACCGGCGCGACATCTCCACGTACATCCCTCACCTGAATTTTCAAGGTCCGCAGAGAGTATCCGGACACCGCCGCAAATGCGGTGCTCTTCGCGTTCCGAACCATATCTCCCTTCTATAGGATTCCATGGAACTCGAACGCTCAGGCAGAAAAGAAAACTCTTCCCGGACCTCTCGGCGGCGTCTTCAGGCCACTTTGGGTTACCCCGTCGAACACTCGCTGTAAAAACGAGGGAACGATTATTGAAACGGTTCCGCTGCCGGGTCCCGGAATAGGAACCGGATTCCCTTTCGCTCAAAGGGCGTTATTTATTATATTTACACAACAAATACAAAAAACACGCCACATCGACATAAGATTTCTCCTTGAGCTTAGGATCGACTGACTCGCGAGCAACTACTGTTCACGCGAAACCCTTCTCCACGTCAGTCCTCCAGGGCCTCGCTGGAGTATTTGCTACTACCACCAAGATCTGCACCGACGGAGGCTCCAGGCGGGCTCACGCCCAGACCCTTCTGCGCACTCCGCCGCGCACGTCCTACTCGTTACGGCTTAATGATATGACACACGGAGGCGTCACATCGCACATGCCCGTAACGGTAGTGTATAGGCAAAACGCTTCAGCGCCATCCATTTTCAGGGCTGGTTGCTTCGGCAGGTGAGTCGTTGCACACTCCTTAGCGGATTCCGACTTCCATGGCCACCGTCCTGCTGTCATGACCGACCAACGCCTTTCATGGTGTCCCATGAGCGTTTTTTAGGCGCCTTAACACAACGTTTGGTTCATCCCACAGCGCCAGTTCTGCTTACCAAAATTGGCCCACTTGGCACCGTCATCAGATCTCCGGCTTCATCGTTCGAGTAAGCCGGAGTACTCACCCATTTAAAGTTTGAGAATAGGTTGAGGTCGTTTCGGCCCCAATGCCTCTAATCATTCGCTTTACCGGATGAGACTGTTCAAATCGACGCCAGCTATCCTGAGGGAAACTTCGGACGGAACCAGCTACTAGATGGTTCGATTAGTCTTTCGCCCCTATACCCAGTTCCGACGATCGATTTGCACGTCAGAATCGCTACGGTCCTCCATCAGGGTTTCCCCTGACTTCGACCTGACCAGGCATAGTTCACCATCTTTCGGGTCCCAGCATCTGTGCTCAGAGCGCGCCTGCATTCACGGATTGGAAACGAGACGCCTCGGGAGTGCGAGAGATCGACCTAGATCGACGCTCCATCCTCCCTGAGCGCGCGACTAGCGCGCGCCTTCACTTTCGTTACGCCTTTCAGTTTAAATATAATCTCAATGACTCGCATACATGCTAGACTCCTTGGTCCGTGTTTCAAGACGGGTCCTGCGAGTGCCCGAAACTGAATCATCGCAGACGGAGACGCGCACGGTCCGAGACTGCACGGCGGCGACACCAGACGCGCCGCACCTACGTCCGCACTCGGGCGGTACGTCGGATACGACGTTGACTTGCGTCGGGCCGGACGCGCTGTAAACGCGTGCGCGCTTCATATATTGTACCGTCCGACGGCCGGTCGGCGTCCGTCGCGGTCCCGTCGCACCCCGCGAAGGGCGCAGCGGGGCTCCCGAACGGCGCTTAGACCGACATCGAACGGGTCGCGATGTATGTTTACTGAGAGAGAAGTGCACGCCGTCCGCGGACGTCGACGTGTGCGCGGCGTGCCCGCCGACCGAGGCCGAAGACATCGCAACACGCATCCGTACGCCGCGGAATGACGATGAATCTCTCCGTTCGTTCATTCGAGTTTCGCAGGTTTACCCCTGAACGGTTTCACGTACTCTTGAACTCTCTTCAAAGTTCTTTTCAACTTTCCCTCACGGTACTTGTTCGCTATATCCAACAATATTAATTGTCCCGAACTTCTTTCTAAACTGAAATATAATGTCCCAGCAAAAACGGTAAGAAACTTTGTTCCTATTCATGTACCCTTAGTTAAATCCAATTATCAACAAAATGCATATGTATGGCGAGCAAGTAACAGTATTAATAAATTTTGCAAAGTAAATGATTTTGATATATTCAATGGCAAGTGTGTCGACGGCGAGGCGAATACTAAGCAATGAATTTTTCTCATCTATGTCTTTGCAATAGAACGTTGTAATGGTCTAGTTAAGTCTTCTTCACCTGTTTTCTTTTTTCTTTAAAATTAGATTCATATTTGGTCATGTTCGTGATAATCTTAAGCCTATACTGCGTTTGAACGTGAAGATCAGTAATTGGCCTTCTGCAGCTTAGACTTACATTTATTGTATCTGTACGTAATGTATCATGTGCTGTTGATCTTCCTACAAATAAATAAATAGCACATAAGGATTATGTAAAAGAAATAGAAAAGTGTAACCCTAGAAAGGGATAGATAGGATAGAAGAGCAAAACCCTAGATAGGGACAGATGATTGTACGCTCCGATTTGTTTATTAGAACAATAAAGCACATTGCAAAACCCGCTAGTTGTGACCCTATAAAATTGCATTTAAGCGCGCGCGACATCGCCCCACGTACGTTCGAGCGACTGGGCACCTGTAAAGAAACTGCGCGTCTGAAGAGGGTCACAACTGGTGGGTGGAGCACTGTTTCAAGACTTGTTTGGCTTTCACTTGAATCTTCCCTCGTGACGCACACCGGCCAGAATTGCAACAGGGCGCACGACGTATCATATTCGTCCTGTTCAGGTAGAAAATAAAAATTAGTTTGTTTATTAATTCAGTTATAATTAAATAAATGCTATTCCTTCATCTAACTTTCTAGGTCTCTGGCCCTCTCCTCTAGGGTAACAGTTGTGATAATAAGTATCACGTGTTTGTATTTGCCTAAAATAACTAACTGAATGCCAATAAGTATCAGGATTATGAGTTAGCTAAATGGATAGACGCCACACCTTTTATTGACAAATACATACAAAGAAAATTGAGCATGTAATAATAATAATATCAGCCTATACTGCCCACTGTTGGGCAAAAGCCTTCTCTCACAAATCAAGGTGAGAGAGAATAGGTCATACTCCACCACGCGGACCCAGTGCGGATTGGTGGAGGCAGGTTTGTGGCCACCTGCTGTTGGAACTTATCAAGCCGCCTTTAAGGCTTCCAACTCGGCTTAACGACTACCACATTAAGTGCTAACCGGGACCAACGGCTTAACGTGCCATCCGAAGCACGTAGACGCTCGAATATGAAAATGCCACAAACGTTCACCCATGTTAGGCCGACCGAGTCGAACGCTGCTTAACCTTGGTGATCGGTAAGAACACCGCGGTCGCACAGCGCTACGAGCGCCTCATGCATTTGAGCTGTAATCAACCAAAATTAGTTAATTTGTACGAGGTGTAACATAATAAACGCAAGACCTGAAAGTAGTTTGTTCTAATTCGGTAACTGAATTGATTTTTAGTGTACCTTACATTACTTTTTTAAATTTGCAAATATGTTTTTACTCCTTCAGTGCGCTATAAAAAACTAAAATTATTTTTGATTCATAGCGATAAGGAGATTTCAGATGCATTCCTAAAACATTATTTCTCAAAACGCACACATACACGTTCAAGTTTCATTATTAATTGGGGTATAAAAGTGCTTAAAAAGGGGTAAAATCCTTTAAATTTGGAAATTTGGTTTTCGTTTTGAATTTATGAAGCAATTCTCTAATCAGGGTGTCTGAGGTCTTGCGTTTAATAGACCTTGTACAAAGGCAAAATAGGCAAAAAAAATATCTATGTAAGTTGATGTTGTATATCTGAGACTACAAGTGTAAAAAATATTTAAAGTACAATATATCTACTAAATCATCATGCCAGATCCCTTGGAAAATAGGCAGAGAGTACAAGACATTTATAAATAATACAACTAATAAGTGCTCATTTTAATAAGGTAAGGTGTAGTAGTAGGGAACGTAGTATCGTATCTAATATCTATCTTAAAAACTGCTGTAAACATAATATTATTTAATAAGGTACGTCGATTTCCTTGTTGCAGAAACAATTTTATATTGCACTACTGCAACATCTGTGCCCCTAAAGTTTCACACAATTGCGTTTCTTCTATACATAATGTTATACCCTTTTACAGCTCATTTCGTGGTTTTTCAAGTTACAGTATCTGTCTGATACCGATAATTCATAAAAATAGCCTTGTTGAACTTAAGATAAAAAATCTATAATTATTTTTCAAAGTTTAATATTTACCGCCTATTTTGACACTGACAGCACATTGACCGGTGGATCACCATGAGAGTCTTGTGAGCGAAATCCATGAGCCAAGTGAACACCGGAAATGACGCAAATTTCGACGTTTATACCAAGTGGAACGTACTCATAGGGTGCATTCCACTTGTAGCCCACGCTCCCAATTGTGACAATTGCCGTTCCACAAGTTTGTCAGTGCCGCAATTGTTTACGCAAGTGGAACGTACCACGGGACTATAGTGATCGATTTGCCAAATACAAAGGACGGGATTTTAGAATATTATTCCTCGAAATATATTTTATTCACAAAATAATTCAATCATGTTTTAGATTACCACTTTTTTATTATTAAATCATGAATCCACCCGATTCGACGGCTTCCGGAATCGATCCACTGAATCGATTCAGTGTTTCAGATCGATCTAAAAGTTCAAATATTTGACACAAAATAAAAGATTTTTTTATTAATCGATTTTAAATTTACATGTATATCTGTGACTTTATCTATCTAAACGAAGTGATTATATACTCTTTGATCTATCTAATCTACGGTCCGCGCCTGCGCACGCGCACGCGCTTGTTATTATACGTTAATTAAAACTCTGAAAAAGTATTTTGATTTCGCTTCGATTGACATCAATACGCAGATATTTAGTAATTTCAGTATCGCCGCGTGTATCAATTAGCCTCCCAAGATTCCTATGATCGTTTGATCGCCGCCATGCGGTGAAGCAAACTCGTTGTGCGACCATTAGCTGGCGTTAATTCCGTTAATAAAACGTGAGATTCGTTTGGAGAAACTACCAAAAGTACGTATAGCATGCTGAATTCTCTATCCGAAACCGAAGTCATTGCTTGCTTGAGCCCTATTTTTATTGGTTTCAGCGGGTCGATGCATGCGCGCGCGGCGTGGTTTGTGCGGCTCCGGCTGTCGGTGGCCGACCGCGCCATGACTTCCATATTCCGCTGCTTTGAGTTCGCTCGACGGAGTGCACGTGGTTGCGGAATGCCAATGCCTGCTTCGTGAACAGCTGGCGCCGCCTTTTGGATTCAAATAAGTAGGTGAGCAAATTCAGTGCTATTATTTTCATCAGCTATACATTAGGTGTTGAACTGCAAATTCCAGGCTTCCTATACTTTTCAATCAAATTCGTTTATTTGCATAACACAGGTGTGTTAGATAGGTGGGACTTAGTAGGTACGCTGATGGTGTGCAAATATTATATAATCAATGTATTGAGTAAAAGAAAAAAAAAAAGATATGTGCTTTATGTAACAAGTCAATCTCACAGGCGCATGGTGCCACCGATGCTGACACTTATCATTGTACTCATTGCATTTCCATTGCTCAAGTAATTTCATTGGCTGCATGGATGTAAATAGTTCATAATCATGCTATAATTCAACCAGATGGAATTTGATTTTGCTTGTTAATAATAATATAAATCAACCCTCACCTGGAGATTGTGACTTTGCATTCATATGTTTATCATACTATGATTCTCTGTATCCTCTATATTCGTTTTTCATAATTTCAATATTATTGAATGAGTAGTCATTCTTAGAAAGAAATTATAGTATTAATTGGGAATGGAACCTTTGTTATCCCACATGCCAGGCTAGGGTTACCAGTGCGCACTTAGATATTGAAGCTGCAGTAGTGAATATTTCATCTTGTTTGTTAAAACTTAAAGCATTCAAAACCAGATGTACTGCTATCTTGTTGCTTTGTAATGATACTTTGAAGAATTCAAAATGGCAAGATAGCATCTGGCCCTACATGTATGGCAACACTATCAGCATTATGTTTAGCTATGTAAAATTCTGATTTTACAAGGTTTTAACTTGCAACCTACATATGTCTCTCCGTCTTTCCAGTTCAAATTTTGTGATCCATTTTTCAAGTACTTGCAGGTGTCTGATTAAGCTGAAATTTGGTATATGTATGTAGGTTCAGTGACAACGCAATAATATGGTAACATGTAGGTAAATCATTTCAATACATGACCCTTTTGTTTAGGCTTGTTGGATTGTTATTGACAAACACTAAATAACCAGATGGTAATCAGGGTCTAAGGATGAAGCCTAAATCACCCAACTACTGAACACAACCTCGCTGTGTTTGGGCTCGACAAGTACCGAAGAGTGCCCAGTGTATGGTGATGGAAGCGGATGGAGTCCATAGGAACTGTTAAACTGAGTAAGTTATCACTTGAGTTTTTGCAATAAAAGCTTGTTTTTAACAGACTTCAATTCTTTTTTATGTATGTTCACCGATATTACCGTCTGTTGTGGACTGATTTTGATGATTCTTTTTGCATTGGGTTCAGTATAGCTCCAAGGTGGTCCCATTTTAATTTCATTGATATTGAACCTTGGACTTTGAAGATACACCAGGGAACTCCTTAACAACAAACAATAGGAATGTGCAAATTGAGACAATATGGGTGTTACGTCAATCCTATAGGTACCCTACTATAGAACTAAGCACAATGTTAACAGACTTTAAAAAAGAAGGAGGTTCATAATTTGTCTTTGTTTTCTTTATAACTTATTTGCTTAAAGGGCAAAAGAATCATCCAAATCGGTTACGATTTGGATGATTCTTTTGCTGCTGGATTCAATATAGTTTCAAGGTGGTCCCATTTTAATTTCATCAGTATTGGACCTTGAACTTTTCAAGATACACCAGGGAACTCCTTAACGACATACAATACGAATGTGTAGAATGAGATACTATGGGTATTAAGTTAATCCTATAGGTGCCCTACTGTAGAACTAAGCAGAAAGTTAACAAAATTCTTTTGTATTTTTATTGTAATTTCTTTGCTTATAAACTGATTTTGATGATTCTTTTTGGTTCAGTATAGCTCCGTGATGATCGGATTTAAATTTTATTGGTATTGGGCAATGGGATTTGAAGATACAGGGGCTTCCTATACGCCAAACAGCATGAATGTGAAAATTCAGTTATTGTGAGCGAGCGAGAGATAAATGTATGTAACTAAAACTACTGGATCATTTTCAAAAATTCTTTACCATTAAAATGCTTCATTATCCCTGAGTAATATAGGCTAAGTTTAAAAAATGAATGTCCACCCGTGCGAAGCCGGGATGGGCCGCTAGTATATTATATATTGAACCAAACTATATATAGTCTATAGCTATAATAATCTAATGTTTTTGAATTTGTGATGAGGGCCGCGCGCTAGGGCCAGTATGCTTACTCTTGACACTCGATTTCAATCGTAATTTGGGATTGGGTTCGAAATCTTGTCAATCGGTACTCTTGAACGCTACGGTAGCGCACGATTAACTCGATTACAATGGAATTTTATGGAACAAATTGAGTTCGACTATTGTCGATTGTGTACTATTTTTGGCACTCTTGACGTGATTTGACATTGACGTATCGAGTTTGGATTCGAGTTTGCGATCGAAGTAACACAGTTAACAAAAGTTTACTTTTGCGCGATCGAGTGTGTTGTTTTATGTGAAATATTGCGATTACATCGAAAATAATGGCCCGCCTAGCGCTCATGTTCCATAGCTCATGTTAGAGAGCTCCAATAATCTGGATGTAAGGCAAAGAAGAAGTTTGCGGAGGATGGCGCGTTATACCAATAACGCAATTTTCATGACCGATGTGGAATTAAACCATTATCGGTTGAATAAAAAACTAGCGGCATATGTACACGTTTTGAGGTATGTTAATAGTATGGTTAAGGTATAAACTTACTTCATTATATCGTGTTATTTTTCTAACCTATTTGTTAATTTTAGGTTTTAGTAGCACTATCATTTTACGCCACTGGAAGCTACCAGCGTTTGGTGGGAGCTACGCATGGGACGATGATGTCCCAACAGTCTGTGTCGAGAGCCTTAAAAGAGGTGACGGATGCCCTGAATTAAGATAGAATTCTCAATAAGTGGCTTAAATTCCCACAGACATGACAGGAAAGAGACTGTATTAAAAGAAGGTATCAGTAGAAAATATATTTCTGTTGTTATTTACCACCACTTATGATAAATGGTAGTGGCTACATTCAGTTGGCTTTAGATTTAACAAAGAATGACAATTATCATAAATTATTTCAGATTTTATGAAAAATTCAAGATTTCATCGGTCATAGGTGCCATTGACAAACTCAAAATGAAGAACGATTTTACAATAGAAAATGTTACCACTCAAGGAATGTTTTACTTGTGAGTTAATTTTATAGAATTGTTTTACATACATACATTAATTCTAAAATATTCCTGATTTACTTAATATGTATTCTATTCATTGTAGATTTGCAATGCAGACTTGAATATTTTAAGTGTGGACTCATCTCTTGGGGGTGGCACATGACAGTTTTGTTTTCAATCCACACCGAATTATTGAATACAGAAGAACATATTTTCTTACTTGGTATGTCTATGTTATAATAATCAAGTATTTACTTAGTACAGAACGAATGTAAGGATTGTGGTTGGTAATGATGTGCTGGAGCAAGTGAATGAGTTTGTATATCTTGGATGCGCCTTCAGTAAGGATGGGAAATACACCGCTGACATAGAGAGAAGAGTGAGTGCAGGGAACAGAGTGAATGGTGCGATGGGAAAGCTACTCGGGAGCCGGCACTTAAGCCATAAGGCGCAGCTGGCCATACATAACGGAGTTCTTGTCCCAACGCTGTTATATGGTAGCGAGAGCTGGGTATGTAAGAAGGAGAATGAAAGTAGGATAAATGCGGTAGAAATGCGAGCTCTGTGGAAGATGTGCGGAGTGAAGCTGACCGACCGCATTAGCAAAGATAGTATCGGTGTAAAGATGAGAAAGGGCATGCTCCGTTGGTTCGGGCATATAGAAAGAATGCCAGAGGAAAGAATGACAAAACAGATATACAAGTGGAAGGATGCAGGTACCGGGGAAGACCTAGACTATCTTACCACGACCAAATAAACCGAGTCTTATCTGATGGAAAAGTCAAGAGTCTCCGTAACCGGCGAGCGTGTATGAGACAAACTATGAGAGTCGAGGAAGCCAGAGAGGTATGTAAGGAAAGAACCTGTTGGAACTCTGTACTCTCTGCCTACCCCGCAAGGGATCTGGCGTGAGGTTATAGATAGATAGATACTTAGTACAAAGATACCTAATTCTTTAGAAACATATTAATTAATTGTTTAATACTTTTCAGGTGGCTTAGGCCATCCTCAAATGGAGTATTTAATGGCTCCTATAATAGATGCTGCTGCAGGTTCACCTGAAGAACATTACAGTCAGTTGCAATGTATTGCAGCGCCCAATTGATGTGCTAAAGAATAGGTGGTGGTTTCACCTGGGCCACAGAGTTCTACATTACCACCCCGATAGAGCAGCCAAAAATGCTTGTTGTGTGTTGTACAATATTTGCAACCAGGCACAAGTGGGTGATTATGCCCAAAATGTAACCATGCCACCGCTGTGGGGGAGTCAGACCACCAAGCCAACACACAGGAGCCACCAGCTGAAGAGTTACGGAGAGGCCATGAAGCATGTTCACATTTAGTGTGTGAGCTGTGGGCGGCCAGGAATCATTGATATTTTTATAATATATATTTTTTGTCAGATTCCAAGTACTTTAAAAAATAAAACTCATGCTTTTTAAATAGTATTTTTTCATTAACTTGATTATTATATTGTGTCTCTCTGAAATATTCACAAAATAAACAATTATAGGAACTTCAAATTTAATAATTAACTATACATATAATTCTGCTTAGTTCTATAGTAAGGTACTGAATTGACATAATACTCATAGTAATACCCTGTTTGTCATTACTCCTGAACTCACTGGTGAATCTCCCAAGTCAAAGGCCCAATGCCAATAAAATTAAAATGGGATTACCTTGATATAATACTGAACTGAATTCAACTAGAATCATTATAAAAATACTTAACTAATGAGGCAGTAAATATTAAATAATAGAAATCGTTTATTGTTATAGCTCCGGCTATAATATGAGAAGATTATCTTATTCTATCTATCTATCTATATCATCACGCCAGCTCCCTCGCGGGGTAGGCAGAGAGTACAGAGTTCCAACAGGTTCTTTCCTTACATACCTCTCTGGCTTCCTCCACTCTCATAGTTCGTCTCATACACACTCGCCGGTTATCTTATTCTAAGCTCAAAATATACCAAATGCCTTGTCATTGCCGGAGTTGTTTAATAAAGCAATTTTGTATTGATTTTTATTATTATTGTTCTCTCTACCCAAGTACTATAACGCAAACAATGAATTTTAAATGAATTTTATTTGCGCGGGATGTACACTTTTCAAATAATTTAGGCAATGGCAACGTATTCATTCTGCCACCACATAAAATTCTTTCGATTTAAAGCTTATAAAAAAGAGATAAGAATTATTAGTATAAAATCACACAATATCTATGTAAATATATATGCTATATAATAAAAAAACATTAAATTTGATGTGTCTGATTATTTATTTAAATTTGGTAGTTGACGTTTTGTAGTATATAGCCACACTGGTTCTCGATTGTGTACTCTATTTCAATTTCAATCCAATAGTACACTCGATTCGTTCAAGAGTGCCAATCTCTTTCGGATTGAAATTGGAACTGTATTGAGATCGTGTCAGCTTGAGATTGGGATTGGTTTCAAGAGTAGGCCTACAGGTCGACTTGTCTGTCTGTATCTACATCATCACTTCACGCTAGATCCCATGGTATGCAGAGTTTAGTGCAACACTACTTACTTCTTTGCATTAAGCACTAGGTTTAGATAGAATATCAAAAAGTAAATTTAGTTTTTAAAAATAATGATGGCAATTGATTTACATGACAAGACACTGTGTGTATGTGTCTCAGTGATTAAGGCATTGCGGAGATAGTTTTGGTTGATTATAAAAAAGGCTGTGTCTGTCAAATTGACAATTGCTTTGGTATGCCTAAACGGCTGTATGAATTGTAACCATATTGTAACATAACCCTTCTGCTCCACCCGCGACTAAAGACGTTATACCAGTATGCTCAATGAGGTCGCGGCCGCGCGGTCATACATTTGCCTAGGTTTATAAAAACGACGATAATTCAAAAACTACCTAATGTTTTGAAATAAAAAGTATTTTCATCTATGATGTTACTGTGTCTTATTTGTATATACATTTATTTGATACATCACCCTATTACATTTTTAACCTACAAACACATACGATAAGTATACACACGAAATCCGAAAATAACTAGTGTTCACGCAAATAATTGTTTTTAAAAATATTACCTCACTTTGGAATAACAAGTTATGCTTTTTGTAATCTAGGATAAGTAGTTATTAAAATCTGCATATCTAGTTTTATGTTTTTTAAACAAAATAATTGCCCAAAACGATGACAAGTGACCATTTGTGACCAAAGTGACGTGCGTCCTCTCTCACGAGTTTTGGAATATGAATGGCCGATGCTCACAGACAATCTATGACAAATATTATACACCAAAATAAAGAACGTAAACTCCGCCATCTTTCGTCCGAACAAACCGTATGACTACAAGGTCACGTGTTCATCCTAGAATGGACTTTTTCAATCAGTAATATCATGAGACAAATTCGTGACTTAGTGAGTATAAGGTCTATAATTTTGGCCGAGTCAAATTTGTGACTTAGTGAGTTTAAGTAATAATGAGGAACCAATATTTTAAATTTCGCATCAGCTGAGGATGTAATGAAAGAAACTGTACGATTATAATAACAAAATGGGTATCCAATAAGAACTGGTTCATAGCAAATTCCAAATATATTAACTAACTGTAAGATTTTTATTATCTAAATGAAAATGTAGCGTCACACTAGGATTTATTCCTGTGTGGTGGGTGCGTTTACAAATATAAATATTCACATACACAAATACCCAGACCGGAACAAATAACTGTAGGTCACACAAAAGTTTGTCCCGTGGGAGAATCGAACGCGCGACTATTAGACACAGCGGGCGGATCGGGTTAAGCTCTTGACCACTGCGCTCAATCGTCCGCATATGCCATAATACTACTATTAAACATAACACTACCTACTACTTTGGACATAAACTACAACATTTTTAGAATGTTCTGTTTTCAGTAGTATCTTCTCATTATATTTTACGCAGTTTGGTTTTTATTGATGTGTAACATCTTTCCTCTCGGTTGCTGGATATTTTTTGTGGGAGTGATTTTGGAAAAGGGATGGAAATGTGTTACAGGAAACCGGGGAAGATCGCGTTATTTGATTTGACTTAGGAGCGCGCGCGGTGGCACCGGGGAAGCGCGCGCTTTTTGATTTGACCAATGAGCGCGCGCGATGGAACCAGGGAAGCGCGCGCTATTTAATTTGACCCATTGGTCAAATTAAATAGCGCGCGCTCATTGGTCAAATCACGCGCGCGCGCGCTATTCAATCAATCAATATTTTATTTGTCAAGTATAGGTACAATACATTTTGTTGTTATATATATATACTATAAAGATCTCTATACTTTGCCTGTGAGGCGTACAAATGTCAGTGGTTAAGATAATTAACTGTAGTTACAATTATAATGTCACAAATATTCCTTGTATAACATTACATAATATATATTAATTACCTAATAGTTCACTTTATACATTTGTCATTTATAAAATCATCTACTGAGTAATAGCATTTATTGATTAATAGCAATGTCAAGGTCTTTTTAGAATTATTTATATCCATGATCTTAATCCGATTTGGTAATTTATTATAAATAACTGCTGCCATGCCTAGAATACTCTTCCGTACCAATGCGGTTTTTACATTTACGGGTACAGATATCATTTTTGTACTGATTTCGAATTGGGACTGTGCGCAAAGTAGACACGGTTTCAAATTGTTTAATGTTTTCTTTTACAAACAACGCAACTTGTAGAATATATAAGGACGGCACAGTTAGAATTCTAAGTTCTTTGAAAGCTGATACACAACTCTCTCGCGTATTCAGACCACACATCGATCTTATACACCTTTTTTGGGATTTAAATATTGATTCTCGATCGGTCGAGTGACCCCAATACATTATACCGTATCTTAAAATTGATCCCACTAGACCATGGTATGCAATTAATAAAGATTCTGTTAATTTTCTTTGAAAGTTGAAACAAGGCATATGCCGATTTATTTAGTTTCTTGCATGTCTCTTCTATATGTGTTTTCCATGTTAACTTACTATCTATAAACAATCCTTAGAACTTTGTAGTATTTATCTGTTCTTCATTAAAGCCTTTGTGGTTAATATTACGGTCCGGATGAGTTATTCTTTGATAGAAATGCACAATTTTTGTTTTATTTAGATTAATTAGTAAATTATTATTATTAAGCCAGTTTATAATGTCTGAAAGCGTGTTATTAATGTCATTTACATATTCATCTGAATTGTCGCATTTTACAATAGCAGTGCTGTCATCTGCGAAGAGAATCATTTGTTGTTGTACCATTTTTGGAAGATCATTTATGTAAATCAAAAATAACAATGGACTTAGCACACCCCCTTGTGGTACACCGTTTTTAATAGGCCTTGGTTCCGATAGATAGTAAGATTCCATTTTTATATCTTTACAAAATCTAGATATTTCTGTGTATTGAATTCTGTTGGCCAAGTAAGATTTAAGGAGTTTCAGCATTTGTCCTCTAATAGCATACCCATGTAATTTATTTAATAATATATCGTGATTCACGAAGTCAAATGTTTTGGTCATGTCAGTAAAAATTGCACATATTGGAATTTTATTATCTACTGCGGTTAATATTTTATTTAGAAAATCAAATATGGCCATGTTAATTGAAGTATTTTGTCTAAATCCGTATTGTTCCCTACAAAGTAGATTAAATTTATTCATGTAAGCGTACATATTTTTAAATATTATTTTTTTAAATATTTTTGATATAATAGAAATTTTAGCGATTGGTCTATTGTTTTTTATTTCTGCTTTGTCTTCTTTCTTGTGCAGTGGCTTAATAATAACTTTTTTCAAAGGTTCTGGGTATACCCCGTTTATAGTCATAAGATTGATTATATGTGTCAAGATAGGTGCTATGGTTTCATTAACATATTTTATTACTGTAGTTGACACTCCATCGCATCCTACGGTACCTGTGTTTTTTAGCGATTTTATAGTTGAAATTACGTCTTCTTTTAAGATAGGTGGCATAAACATGGAATGAGATGTCAAATTATCGAATTTGTACTTTAATTCACTGTCAGATTTAGTGTTATTTTCTATTTCGTCGATAAAGTAGTTATTAAATGCATTAGCTTTGTCGGTAGGATCTGTTAATATAATGTCATTATTGTTAATTTTTAAATTTTTTTCGTATTTGTACTTTAATTCACTGTCAGATTTAGTGTTATTTTCTATTTCGTCGATAAAGTAGTTATTAAATGCATTAGCTATGTCGGTAGGATCTGTTAATATAATGTCATTATTGTTAATTTTTAAATTCTTTAGATTTATTTATTACTTGCCAGACAGCTTTATGTTTGTTATTTGAAGTTTTTATAAAATAATTATTCTGTGCATTTTGTGTCAGCTTTACAATCTTTTTGTAAATAGATGTGTACTTTTTGAAATTTAATTTATTTTTTGTTGTAGGATTAAGTCTGTACCGCCATAGCAATTGTCTTTGTTTACTGCTGCATTTCTTTATTCCACGCGAGATCCATTTAGGTTTTTTTTAAACTTTTATTGATATAATTTTGTTCGGAAAACATAATTTCAATATCATCTCAGCCCATACTTGTCCACTGTTGAACATAGGCCTCCCCAATCGCTTTCCAGCGTAACCGGTCCGATGCCACCTGCATCCAACGACTTCCTGCGATTTTCACAAGATCGTCGGTCCATCTGGCAGGCGGTCGTCCCACGCTGCGCTTGCCAATACGTGGTCGCCACTCTAGAATCTTTCTGCCCCAACGCCCGTCCGATCTACGCGCTATGTGGCCCGCCCATTGCCACTTCAGCTTGCTTATCTTAAGGGCTATGTCGGTAACCTTGTTTCTTCTACGAATCTCCTCATTCCTGATTCGATCGCGTAGAGAAACGCCGAGCATAGCTCTCTCCATAGCTCGTTGAGCAACTCTGAGCTTTTTTATGAGACCTATTGTAAGAGACCACGTCTCTGATCCATATATCATCACTGGTAACACACATTGACTGAAAACTTTAGTCTTAAGGCACTGAGGTATTTTGGATGAGAAGATATTGCGCAGTTTCCCGAACGCATCCCAGCCGAGTTGGATTCGTCGATTGACCTCTCTCTCAAAGTTGGACCTACCTAACCGGACTACCTGTCCCAGGTAAATGTATTCGTCGACAACTTCAAGAGTAGAGTTCCCAACGGTGAGTGCGGTGGGTACGACATGGATGTTAGACATTATTTTGGTTTTGTCCATGTTCATTTTAAGACCCACTTGTTGAGATACTCTGTTGAGGTCACCGAGCATTCGTCCTAGATCTTCCAGCGACTCCGCCACGACCACAATGTCGTCGGCAAATCGAAGGTGAGTGATGTATTCGCCATTGATGTTGATGCCAAGTCCTTGCCATTCCAAGAGCTTGAAGGCGTCCTCTAAGGTGGCCGTAAACAGTTTCGGAGAAATGACGTCTCCCTGTCTTACTCCTCTTTTTATGGGGATTGCCTTCGTGCACTGCCCCTGTACTCGGACTGACATGGTGGCGTTATTATACAAGCACTTCAACACTTCGATGTACCGATAGTCAATGCGGCATCGCTGAAGAGATCTAAGAACCGCCCAAGTCTCGATCGAATCGAAGGCTTTCTCATAGTCCACAAACGCCAAGCATAGTGGCCGATTATACTCCTCGGTCTTCTGTATAATCTGCCGCAGCGTATGTATGTGGTCTATGGTACTAAAGCCTTTCCGGAAACCGGCTTGTTCGGGAGGCTGGAAGTCATCAAACCTGCGTTCGAGACGATTCGTAATGACTCTCGAAAACAACTTATAAACATGGTTCAGCAGTGTGATGGACCTATAATTCTTCAGTAAAGTGTTATCACCTTTCTTGAAAAACAGTACCACCACACCCCTGTTCCATGCTTCCGGCGTTTTCTCTTCGAGCAAGACGGAATTAAACAGCCTCTGCAGGACTTTAAGTACTGACGTTCCGCCCGCTTTCAGAAGCTCTACGGTAATTCCGTCTTCGCCCGGCGCTTTGTTATTTTTGAGTTGTTTGAGAGCCATCCTAATCTCGTACAGGCTGATGTCCGGGATATCTTCAGTGTAGTGTCGGGTTAGCTTGGCTCTTGGGTCTTTTACCAAGTCAACAACAGGTTCAGCTACTGAGGTATACAACTGCCCATAGAACCTCTCTATCTCCCTGAGCACCTCCGACCTATTCGACGTTACGTTTCCGTCCTCCATCTTCAGCTTCGTCAACTGGCTTTGCCCAATAGACGCGTCTCTTGCGAACACTTTAGAGCCCTTGTTCTGTGCTACGGTCTCCTCAATACGCCTTGTATTGAAGGACCGTAAGTCTTGTCGCAAGGACTTCAATATCTGTCCATTGAGCTGCCTATAGGACTTAGCATCATCGGAGGTTTGGAGCGTCATGGAACGTCGCTCAGCCATGAGGTTTCGGGTGTAGTTGGATAGTTTTTGAGGTCTATTTTTACGGTGGGGCTTAAAATACTTGGACCCGACCGTATGGACAGTCTCTACCAGCCTGTTGTTGATTTCGTCCACTGATGCGCTGCTGTCTAGCAATTCGAAGCGGTTTGCCAATTCGAGTTGAAAGTTCTCGGGGTTTTGGATATGTGCATTACAAGGTCGGAGCGTAGACTTCATCAGACGCGATCTTTCCATTTTGACATTAATATTTAATGTGCCTCTGACCATTCGGTGATCACTGCCGGTTTTTACCCTGTGGATCACGGAGACATCATTAAATATTTGTCGCTTGGTGCTCATTATGAAGTCTATTTCGTTTTTGGTGGAACCATCAGGGCTCATCCAGGTCCATTTCCTATGAGGCGGCTTCTGGAAGAAAGAGTTCATCATAAAGAGTCCCTCCTTCTCCAGGAATTCGGCCAGCCTCTGACCCCTGGGGTTGCGCTGCCCATATCCAAATTGCCCCACTCTCAACTCATCATCGCCCCGTTTGCCCAGCCGCGCATTAAAGTCACCATAACCACTGTAAAGTGTGTTTTGGAAGTATGTATGGCTCTACTAATGTCCTCATACATAACTTCGACATCATCATCTGAGTATGTCGAGGTCGGTGCGTAGACCTGTATGACCTTCAGCGAATATCTTTTGGATATTCTGAGTATCAGGTACGCTACCCTGCTCGACACACTAGTGATGGACACAACGTTGTCTATGAGTGACTTGTGGACGATAAATCCGACACCACCTTGGGACTGCTGTTCGCCCTCCCGGTAGTAAAACAAGTTGCCGGATTTTAAGGTTATCGTGTCCTCCCCCTCTCTTCGGACCTCCGATAAACCAACAATATTCCACCGCAACTTGTTTATCTCTTCTTCCAGCTCAACAAGCTTTTCATCTGTCCTCAAAGTGCGTGCGTTGTATGTCACCAGGGCCAATTTTCGTTTTTGGTGGTAGCCGAATCTCTGCCGGAGATTCTTAGCACCCCTTGTCCTGTCGTTACCATGGCTGCTACCGTGGCCAGGACGATCAGGACCGCCGGGGACTAGGGGCCTGGTTTTCTTCTTTTCTTCCATAATAGTGATTGGGGGGATTTGCCATACTCGCCACGCTTGGCAGGCGGGTTGGCGAGCGCAGTTTTTGATCGCAGAAGTGTTAAGAGAACGCTGCTGCCCATTCCCTAGTTTTCCCTTAGTCGCCTTGTACGACACCCGATGGGATGAGATGGGTTGGCCCTATTCTAAGCCGGGAACCACGCGGCCACATAATTTATAAAGTAATAAAAAAGTTTCCATAAAATTCATGTATGCTTGATTTACATCTTGTACGGTATAAACATCCATGAATGTAAGGCTTTGAATGTAATTTTTGAATTTCATCAAGTTGTCCTTACTGTAGTCTTTCTTAACAGTTTTCCAATATTTTATTTTACACGATTTATTTATAGGAACTTTAAGTATCTGAGATGTATGATCCGAAAGAACGAGGTCGATAATTTCGGATTTACATTGCTTGCGTAAGTTATGAGCAAAATTGTCAATACATGTATTGCTGCACAGTCTTGTGGGTCGTTTTATTTCTAATCTTAAATTGTGATTTAATAGAAAGTACTCCAGCTCCAAAGCAATATTATTTCTCTTAAGAATATCAATGTTGAAGTCACCACATACGATAATATTTTTTTTTGGGTCTTGTGTAATACTTTGACAGAATTTTGTCTAGTTTTTCTTAGAATATTGAGTAATTATTTTTGGGTATTCTATAAAGACAAACAATTATAACATCAATCAACGGTATTTCTATGGCGCAGCATTCAAAAACACCTGATACTGAGGCCTTTGCCACATCTAACAGTTCTCTATATTGCAGACCTGTCCTTACGAGAATACAGGTTCCACCCCGTCTTATGTGTCTAGAGAAGAAAGCTGCTTTATGAAAATTTGGTATATATAATAGATCTTCTTGTCCGGCCTTGATAAAGTGTTCTGTAATACAGATTACATCCACAGAAGTACCACTCGCCTCTAACTCTTCTAATTTAATTGTTAAGGTATCTGACTTACTTATAAGTCCAGCAATGTTCTGATGTAGAATGCTTAACACATCACAAGAGAAAAAACTGCGAGTTGACCTCAGTGGGTGTACTTTTATTGTTGTTATTAGTTTCGGTTAAACATCTAGGATTGTAATCGTCACTATAGAAACTTATGTCACGAATCAATCATGTTGTAGGTCTGTTATAATGATTTTTAATCCCTTTTTATTAAGTGTACCATATAGTGGACTAAACATTTGAGAATCATAGGATAAATTTAAATTCGAATCTAATATATATGCATAACTATATGTCTCTATATCTAAGTACAGTAAGTTATTAAATGTTTCTATTCGGCTGTTGTATATCATACTAATATTATTACATTTAAAGGTAGGTAAACATAATATAATATTGGTATGATTAAGCGTCTGTAACGTCTTCCTTATGAATAAAACTAGTTCAACATAGTTCTGAGATGTTCGAAAATCTTGTTCTCCAATGAAAATTATACAGTAGTTATGTGTTGTAAAGTGTTGCAATTTCCCTTCTATGTTGTTCAATATCTGGCGTATTCCACATTTTGGTTTCCTATAGTGGATGTTTTCATCGTTCTTTAGTAGGCTTCCATTGGCGACAGAGTAGATCCTGTTTGTAGGCTCACTGCTAACAATACATATTTTATGTATACTATTGATATTGCAGTGTTCGTTTTCTGTGATTTTTTTAGAGTGTTTGTTCTCAGTTATTGCTGAATTTTCCTTAGTACGTTTTTGTGGTGTGAACGGTAAACTCATGTCGGTTTGTTGGTTATTTACTGGTATTGGACTGACACAATTGGAGGTGGTATTTCTTACGTTTTTTTGGCCCCTTTTCTTTCGACTGGATAGAGGCGTACCATGTTTTGAACCAGCTGGGGAATTAATCTTTTTATATGTATCAGTTAGTTATATATATTTTTGTAAATCGTTTTTTAGACGATAGTTTTCGCTGTTTAAATTCTCAATTTCTTGATGTGCGCTTAATAAATCATTCGTAAGCTGTTTTATTTTTAAGTTCATGTCAGATATAGTCAGATTATTTTCAATAGATGTGTCAGGTAAACTCATCATAGTCATGTCAAATATGGTCATATTATCTCCTACATTATTAATATTAGACATTGAGCTTGTTCTGTACGGTTTGCGATGTGTAATGTTATCCAATTCCATTTTTAATACAAGTTAAACTTCCACTGAGTATATTTTACCGTACAAAAAGAACAGTCGGGGTAAGATTTGAACTCGATGCGTTTAAGCGCGGAGCACAGCAGATATTATCTTCCAATGGGCCTTCTTACGCTATAAGTTGAAAATAGTTATTACTTGTTAATGCTAATCTTCCATGGGTGTTAAGAGATGTCGCTTTAGAGAGTTATTAAAATTAATCAATCCGTAATTTAAATCTGACAGCACCATTCGTATGACAGAAACATTGTGTACATTAAAGTTCATATGTTCTGCAATAGATGGTGTTACAAAAACCACAACATTCAAATAAAAAACGGAACTCCTGATAATAAAGTTTGGGAATATAGTCCATTGAGAGCTCGATGGCACTTTTGGAATTCAAGAAGACTTTTAAACTGTTACACAAAATATTACGATACAAAAGGAGATCACTTAAAGTTCCTGGTTCATGAGATACGTTATTGTTCACGATTTCTAAAGTTAATAACTTTCGTGTTAAAACAAGCACCAAAAATGTCAAAAACACTATCACTAATGCATTGTTTATCCAGTTTCACTTTTATGCACAATCTATGGTCTTATGATTGCTAAAACTATTTTTTTTTTAATAATTTTATCGGGAGCACAATTAAAAGTTATGTTTACTTCTCAGCGCCATCTAGCGTTGTATTGATATGACCAATTTGTCATCAGTCATGACACATGAAATATTTGTATTTTCGTAGTTATGACACCGTTACGCCTATATTCCCGAAGCGGGCGTCAAGGTGTACTGAGTACACCCACGTTTCGCCGACGATGTTAGGTCCCATGTAATAGGGGGCGAGCCTATTGTCATATATCGGGCACAATTCCAGACTCCAGGCTTGTACTGAGAAATTTTAGCTAGAAAAACTACACTTGTCCGACCTAGGATTTGAACCCAGGACCTCGTGATCACAAAGCGATGCGCTTTGCCACTAGACTGGCAGTCAGTCAGAGTCAATCCTAGTTATGACATTTCCATATATATGACGCCATTGGTATTAACAGATATATTTTGGGACCTATCTCAAATCGTAATAGCAATTAACATGCCAAGTTCTGAGAATTCACATGGTGATTAAATTAAGATGAAATAGCAATAAATGCCATCACTAGTCTATGGTCCCTAGCTTTTTTGGTCCCTAGGTTGAGTTGACCTGAATTATTTCTTTAAAGAAACAAATCCGAGAATTGAAAATTATGCAAAATTAAAATAGCGTCATCTACTGGCATCTATATGCACCTCTCAGAGCGCGAGTCCTACTGGGTTAGCCTCGTTTCTTATAATATTGAAATGTTTATAATTGGCATGCACACGATACATCGGGGCAAAATGCTGCTACTCTGAAGAGATGTGTTGGCGAGTCGCGTGCACTCCGAGCGCTGCACCGAGCGTCTGTCATAGCGATGGAACCGATATATTAATATTCGCTAAGATATTAGTAATATCAGGTGTATTCATGTATTAGTAATCCGACGGATTCTAATATACTAATATTCTCTTTATTCATACAACGACCTCCTAACTACAGTCGATTCATATTCATATTAGCATACGTATCACTATCGGAACCCGAATACTGGCTTTCGTAAATATTCGTCGAATCTTCGGGTATTCAATATCATAACGGATGCGAGCGAGCGAGAAAGAATACATAATATATTTACCCCTCGTTCTTAAGAACGAGTGGTAAATATATTATGTATGCAACGCGCGGTGGTGAAGCGCTGTAAGTGCTTTTAAAAAAATGTACTGTTAGCCGTTTGATTCATTTCAGCGTTGGTTACATATAGAAAGGGGTGGGGATTAATTTGTGATTTATTTATTATGACAAGGCGACCGCGGAAGCAGTATTTTTAAATACAACGATGCCGCCTTTAACTTTTTTAGTTTTAATTGATTTAAATTCATTTATATTAATAAAATTATTTACCATATTGTCATATTAGTTTCATTTCATGATTTCTCCAATACGATTGTGTTACAAGTTAACTATGTCTATATCACTATAAGATAAACGGAAGCAACACTTTGTTGTTTAATTATTTTACTATCTACATAAATGTTATAAAATATTGAGATAATATTTTGCTGCAATGTTATTATTTTGGTTCTGAAAACTATCAATACATAATCTATAAATAAAAATATAAGGTTGACAACGGAGTTAAAAGTATTGATACCTCGGGGTTCAAACGGCGTAAAGGACATTTTAGCGGAAATGAGTTTTTAACCTTATCACAATAATGATAATGTTAAAAACTTATTTTCATCAAAATGTCCTTTACGCCCTTTGAACCCCGAGGTATCGAAAGTACACTTGTAAACAGATTCAAGTGGATTTGGTGAACAAAACTTAAACTTTTAATTTTTATTCATTTCTGAGTGCAGTCTTATAGTGTAACGTGTTACATATTTGTTATTATTATAACTATTATATTGTGTGAAAGTTCATACAAAAATAGCGATAGTGTATAGTGTAACAGTTAAAAGTAAAATTTTACTGAAGTTAGGTATAAGTGGTCATATTTTAGTGAGATAGGTATGTACGTAAAAAAATCTTTTATTATAAATATGAAGCGAGCAAGAGTAAGCGATGTTTGGCATTATTTCATAGTTGATTCCGAACAAAATAAGCTTGCAAAATGTACTATTTGTGTCAAAATGTAGCTTTAAAGGAATTGTATCTAATTCAAATAGACATTTGAAAACTAAAAATTGAATTATTGCTACGAATAAAAATGCAATTCAAGAACATAAGCTTATTCCAGTGAAGCCAAAAACACCTCAAATAAAAATATAATAAAAAATGAAAATATCATATGTTGCCAGCTATCTATGAGGGAGCAAACACTTTGCTCTAAGGAGTACATATTAAACAACTTGTTAATCCAATAATACCAATATCAATGTCAAATTAAAAGATAAATATAACCTTCATAATAAAAGATATCAGTAATATTCAAATATTAGTTTAAGTATTATAATATTACTTGACGAATATATTCATATTACTAATACTGAAAAATATCGGTATTAACCCATCTTTAGTCTGTCAGCGCATTAATAACAAATGTACGTTTGTGGCAGGCCGCGGGCGCAGCGCCGCGCGCCGGGGGAGCGAGAGGGGGCTACGGGCGGTGTGCGTCCTTGTCTCGCCAGAGGTTCCACCGCGAGCGGCGGCGGCCAGCTTTATACTGGATTGGACACCGCACCTCTCGTTGGCACGGGCGCTTTTCCGACGCGTAATGAAACGCTGAAGCGCTTTTCAAAAAATATGCTGTTAGTCGAATGTTTGTTTCAAGCGCTTGATTACCGCGCGTTGAAAAGCGCTCGTGCGAACGTACGTACTGATGCTAAAATGGCTAGAATAGAATAGTTTATTATACTGAATTATGTGAGAAACCTTATTTAAAAATCTCTAAGTACCTCGAAGATCAAGCCGTGTGGATTTGAAGTTGGTTGCATGTTTTGTATTGACTTTATTGTACCAATGTTTAAGCGTAGCGTGTTGTGCGCGACGAGGTTATTGTTACTTGTAGACAAATTCTGTAAACTAACTGTCTGATATCGGCATTGGTCGGCTTTTTAGTGCACGTGTGCACTAAAAAAGTTGCTTGCGGTGGCGTGGCGTGGCGTGGCGGTGAATCCTCTTGAAGTAGACACACTTGAGAACGGATGCTTATGGAGATTGCATCGTCAAAAATCCTTAAGATATATAATCTTATAAAATATTAACATTAGTCTTTCTCAGTTGTAAGGCATCACACTGGAGCTAGATTCCCTACTTAATTTTGTAATATTATATTAACACATAAAGTTCGTCCGTATTGTCTCAGTGGAGGCTACGTTCTGATCCCGTGGTACATCACTAAATTGAAAAAATAATCTTATTAGACACTAAGTGGCTTCTCATGGTTTATCTCCACTCATATTACAAATTCGAAAGTAACTCTTGTCTGTCTTTTTGTCTGCTACATTTTCACCCCCAAACTGCTGAACAATCGGCAAGGAAATAGATTTTGTTCAGGGGAAGGACATAGGTTACATTTTACTTCAAAAAGCTGCTTGAGGTTGTTAACTACACGCCTGAAAATAATGCGAACGAAGTTGCGCGTACAGTTCCAGTTACAGGCCAATCATTTTGAAATGTTTGACGGTAGCACTAGTCGCATTTGTTGCAACCTGGTGTAGAGCTATTAACTAATTCAACCGACATAAATATTACAGTTATTGACGAGTGAAACCATCTTTTGTTGTATTTCATTAAATTAAGGTTCAATCTTACTCAACACGCAATAAAAAAAAATTGTATAGACTTACATTTATTTTGGAAATAACGAAAGTTGTTAAGAATTTAAAAATATTTTATATTTTGAATAAAATACTAACGATAAAAACCCATTCAAAACTTGATTATTATTTAATTCTATAATTTATACGTCCTCGCACGAAGACTGGATTCCTGCAGTCCGCCCGATGCACCACAGCGCGTATTTATCTGCGCCGATGGCACCCTCGAGAACTCGGCGGCGCTAGACGCGGTGCTGGGCGACTGCAGGAAGTATCTTCGTCAAGGCGTTCGATACACATGATATAAGCCACGCTGCCTAAAAAGTCGTAATAGGTTTAATTCGACATCCATTTATTACATCATACAAAAAAATCCTAATTTTTAAACCCCTCCGACCTTGTCACCATTGGTCACATTTGTGTGACCCCGGCTCTCACCGGTGTGACGGTACATATCAGTGATAATTTAATGTATCTGTGTATATGATCAAGCCACATCCTTCCGAGGTAGGCAGAGAGTACAGACTTCCAACAATGTCTTTCCCGGTTTTTGAAGTTATAATAAACACCAAATACTGCAGGAACTGATCGCCACCGCAGACGCCATCGCGGACGCGGCTTGACGCGTTGGTTTAGCCGTGCCTTAAGGTATTTATGGATGATCCCTTAGAAGCAATGTCTTTTACCGTCTATGTCGAGTATTTATTCTAGTTGGAGGCTCCAGGGCCGGCTTCCATAGACTGTGTTAAGGAGCAGCCGCTTGTCGTGTGTGGGGGCCTGTATCGGCGTAGATAAGGTATATTTTCCAAGTTGAACTGTGCAGGTCTCCATCGAAGTAGATGCGATCAATGCTTAATTTATATCACATATTATATAGTTCTTTATTTCATATTCCTTATTATAATCTTACAGTTCCTATTATTTTTAACTTGGTTGTAACTTTGTTTAATGTTTTTAATTAAGTTATAATTTAGGTTAGGTTTCCCCACCGATTCCCCCAAGCCCGTTCCTAGTGACCTAGGGGACACAGCCCCCTAGATTAATCATTACAGATCAACGAGGCGGGAGTCTAGGAGGAGAATCCTTCCCACCGACCTCTTTCTCCCACCTAGCAATGCTGGCAGTCATTGCAGCAGTTGGTGGAGAACGCTGGCTCCTCAGATGTTAAACGAGGCCGACCACAGCTACCAGTACTTAGGCTGTGTGGAGAAACCAGCTCGGGTCCGGCGTCACCCGTCCGCAGAGCCCTTGGTGCTAATTCTGATCGTCCCTTGTCCAATTCGTGTGCGATCCTCTCAACACCACAGAGGCCACGTCACATTCTGAAACGTGGACTCATCCAGCCCGAGGAGTGTCTTTAGCTCTTTGTATGTGCCAAACACGTCTCGCCAGGATATCGTGCAAGGCGGCCTCCTCCTACTAGGACATCACAGTCTCGCACAAGGAGGATCAGGCCCCCACGCCGATTCCCCTGTCAGCATAGCCGCTACTACTGCCGGCAGGGAGAGGTCTGGTCCGATCCGATCCGGTCTACCAGGATCCGCCGCCCGGAGGCCCACGCTGGGCACTCTTCGAGCGTGTGCTGGGCGGAATCCTGGTCCCCACCGCTGTGGGGACGTCGCCACGCGTCCGATCTTGCTCAGATAATCACCGAAGCAACCGTGATCGGTGATTATCTGAGTAAGTATAGGTGACTCGCCCTCCTCCGCTTCGAGGCGAGTCCTAGTCTGTCTGCAACCTTTTCGACTAACTTCATGTGAGTCCCGTATTTCCTACGTTTCTCACGATGGAGGTCGTCTAGAGGCCGCTAACCCGAAACCACCTGTGCGTCCACGATCTCCCCCACATCACCCCGGACCGCGATAATGTCACGCCAGGCAGTTCGTCACGGACTCGTCCCCTCCTCTGCGGCCCCGTGAATTACGGACGCGCGATGGTAGTGCATTAATGTGCGTATGCACAAACTGTACGTAATCGCGGCTGGAGCACTGCTTGCATTTGTCCCTTATCCACTTAGTGGAAGCGAGAACGCGAAAGGATTCGCGCAATTCAAACCGTCCCGTCCACGGATGCATGCAGCGCTTTGCCCCAATACGTCGTCGATGACTTTACTCCGGTCTTAGGTTCCTCGGTCGAGAATTCGTAGCGATGGGATCGCCAGGCCACCCCCCTTAACAGGCGCTGGGAAGTACCCAGTCGGGACATCCTCCGGCAACCTTAACCGGTCTCTCACGGACTTCCGGGTCTGTATGTCGAGCATCTTTAACCTTTCATCTGTGATCGTACCTAGCACGAGACCGTGCAGGAACCTCGGAATCAGATTACCCCTTACTATTTCGAGCCTCTGCTGAGGCTTTAGGAAAGCCATTATGATGTTGTGCAAGGCCGTTCGACACCTGCTTTAACCAACGCCGGCCAATCTTAAAGGTATGGTGGGTGAGGTAATGCAGTTTTTTACGCTTCCCGTCAGGCACCATGGACAGCACGTCGTAGCTCTTTGCCGTGTTAAGCCAGTGACGCCGCATTTTGTGAAGAACTGTAGGCCTGCCCTTAAGCCTGCAACCAGAACTAAATCGACGGAATAGGCTAGAGCAGAGATCTTCTCAGACTCTAGCCAATAACCAACTTCTTTGGGCAATGCGGTTACTATCGCATCCATAGCCACGTTGAAGAGCCATGGCGACAACGGATTTCCTTGGCGAACTCTCTTTCCGACTCGGACCGGCTTGGTTTTCACTCCGTTAACAGCAAAGGTGGTAGTTGCCGTCTCGTACAGGCGAGCTACGTTGCTGGAGAACCCCTCAACCTCAGCAATTCGATAAGCGCCGCATGTGACACTGTATCGAACGCCTTGGCGAAGTCCAGCATTGCAACATGGAATTCTCGCAGATATTTCCTGCAGTCGCCCAGCACTGCATCTAGCACCACAGAGTTTTCGAGGGTGCCATCGGCGCAGATAAATCTGCGCTGTCGTGCGCCGGGTGGACTGCAGGAATCCAGTCCTCGCGCAAGGACGCTGTGCATATGCCGGAGTGGTACCAACGCGATCATGATCGGGCGGTAGTCCCCCGGGTCCGCAGTCTCATCCTTTTTCGGCACGAAGACAGTCCTAGATCGTCTAAGCCGTTCTGCGATTTCACTATTAGCCATCCAGCACGAAAACATTTCCGCCTAGGTTTTAGCGGGGATGTTGTTTCAGTCCGTCGGGAGAATTCCGCCGGGACCGGGTGCTGAGCCTGGGCTAATTCGGGATGTACCTACCTCCTCTGGAGTGAAAGGCATCTATAGCCGTGAGTAATCGCGTGCGCCCCCGTACCGCTCGGTCCGCGCATGTGCTCGGTGTAGGCCCTGAAGCGCCAGATACAGCCTTCATCACTGGCCGCCAAAACGCGTCCAGCTCCTAGAGGCTATGCCTGACCTTTCGGCACGCGCCGTCAATTACTTCACCCGCAGTCCTGCTCTGGCACTTTTTCTACATCTCTTGTACCCTACCGTACTTTGCCCTGCGTCTGTCGGGCGTTCATGGGTTTTGTAGTCGAACATAAATGATCAGAATGTAAAAACTGCCTCATTACACCTTTCCTGCTACCAGCGTTAGCGCCCCGCGCCATCCTCGCCTCTGCCCTCGCAAGGTCGTCGACGATTCCAGTCCTCCATTTTGGGGTGCAGAAGGAAGCCTACCTACAAGGCGTTGGTACAACAGTATCTCGCCGAGGGGGAAGCCGAATCGGCACCACTTGATGGTCTCGAGGGCAACGCGGTGCGAGTTGCTCAAGAGGAAATTATGACGGACGATTTAGCGCAGTGGTTAAGAGCTTGAGCTGCTCCGCCCACTGTGTCTAATAGTCGCGGGTTCGATTCCCGCACGGGACAAATCTTTGTGTGATCCACAATTATTTGTTCCGGTCTGGGTATTTGTTTGTGAATTTTCATGTTTGTAAACACACCCACGATACAGGAATAAATCCTAGTGTGGGGCTACGTTTTTTTAAAAAAAAAAACGAAAAAACGACCTTCCTTCGCTGCCTGCTGAAGAACATATACCGAACTCCGAGCTCGGAACGGCGCCGCCCAGTCAGAGCGTCCTGCAGCCGCCCGCTGCGCTAGACCACGTCGGAATCGTCGACGACGTTGCGAGTGCGGAGGCGAGGATGGCGTGGGGCGCTAAGACTGGTAGCAGGGAAGGTGGAAGGAGGCAGTTTTTACATTCTGATCATTTATGTTCGACTACAAGACCCATGAACGTCCGACAGACGCAGGGCAGAGTACGCTAGGGTACAAGAGATGTACACAAAGTGAACAGGACGAATATGATACGTCGTGCGCCCTGTTGCAGTCGCAGGGGAAGATTCAAATGAAAAGCTGAATAATTGTTGAAACAGTGCTCGACCTACCGAGTTGTGACCCTCTTCGCGCAGAGTTTCTTCTTCACATATGTAGGTGCCCAGTCGCTCGAACGTACGCGGCGCGATGTCGCGCGCGCTTAGGTACGATTTTATGGGGTCACAACTAGCGGGCTTTTCAACGAGCTTTATTAGTCTAATAACCCAATTACATATTACAATTATCTATCCCTAATTCTACCTATCCCTTTCCAGGGTTACACTCTTCTAATTGTATTACGCAATCCTTATGTGCTAGTTACTAAATCTATTTCATATTATACTATTTTAACTTAATCTATTACACTATCTAATTTATATACATCATGAAGACGTGATCCTGTACAAAAAGTGGCAGAGCAGGACTGCCGCTGAAGTAATTGACGGGGCGTGCCAAAAGGTCAGTCATAGCCTTCTGGATCTGGACGCGTTTTGGCGGCCAGTGATGGAGGCAGTGTCTGGCGCTTCAGGGCCTACACCGGAGGTTCGGCAAGCGCTTCGCCGATCACGATCACGTCGGTATCACTCCGGCATATTCACGGCGTCCTTGCGCAAGGACTGGATTCCTGCAGTCCACCGATGGCACCCTCAAAAACTCGGCGGTGCTAGACGCAGTGCTTGGCGACTGCAAGAAGTATCTGCGAGAATGCCATGTTGCAGTGCTGGACTTCGCCAAGGCGTTCGATACAGTGTCACATGCGGCACTTATCGAACTGCTAAGGTTGAGAGGCCTGCCTGAGGGGTTCTCCAGCTACGTGGCTCGCCTGTACGAGCCGGCAACTACCACCTTTGCTGTCAACGGAGTGAGAACCGAGCCGGTCCGAGTCGGAAAGGGAGTTCGCCAAGGAATCCCTTTGTCGCCATGGCTCTTCAACGTGGCTATGGATGCGATATTGGCCGCATTGCCCAAAGAAGTCCGTTATTGGCTAGAGTCTGAGAAGATCTCTGCTCTAGCCTATTCCGTCGATTTAGTACTGGTTGCAGGCTTAAGGGCAGGCCTACAGTCCTCCATAACATGCGTTGAGAGGGTAGCGGCGTCACTGGGACTCTGGCTAACCACGGCGAAGAGCTACGACGTGCTGTCCATGGTGCATGTCGGAAAGCGTAAGAAGCTGCACTACCTCACCGACCATACCTATAAATTTGGCCGGCGATGGCTGAAGCAGGTATCGAACGTAGAACGTTGGCGCTACCTGGGCGTTGACTTCAAGAGTACTGGATGCGTTACGTTAGAGCATGATATCAAAGAAGCCTTGAATAACATCAAAAAGGCTCCCCTTAAGCTTCAGCAGAGGCTCGAAATTGTAAGGGGTAACCTTATACCGAGATTCCTGCACGGTCTCGTGCTGGGTTCGATCACGGATAAAAGGTTAAAGATGCTCGACGTACAGATCCGGAAGTCCGTGAGGGACTGGTTAAGGTTGCCGCAGGATGTCCCGATTGGGTACTTCCACGCGCCTGTTAAGGAGGGTGGCCTGGCGATCCCGTCGCTACGAACCGCCGTCCCGGACCTCATTGTTAAGAGGTTCGGTCGGTTGGCGTCGTCGCGGTGGCCAGCGGCCGTAGCCGCCTCCAGATCCTTTAGGATCCAAAACGAAATGCGTTGGGTCAATCGGCAATGCCGAAAATTCTCGACCGAGGAACCTACGACGGGAGTAAGGTCAGCGACGATGTATTGGGGCAAAGCACTGCATGCATCCGTGGACGGGATGGTTCGAATTGCGTGAATCCGTTCGCGTTCTCGCGTCCACCAAGTGGATAAGGGACAAATGCATGCAGTGCTCCGGCCGCGATTACGTGCAGTTTGTGCATACGCACATTAATGCATTGCCATCGCGCGTCCGTAATTCACGGGGCCGCAGAGGGGGGGAGGAGTCCCTGACGAACTGCCGTGCAGGTTGCATGTGCAGGGAGAACATGGCTTACACCATTTAGCAGTGCCACCGTACGCACGGCGGCCGGATATTGGCACAATTGCGTCGTTGATCACCTAGGCTCAGGTATGGTCTCTTAAGGGTAAAAAGCAAAAAAATATCAGGTAGTCAAGACATATTTTTGTCGCTCGTAAACAATTAAGTATTAATTCTGTTATAACTTTACTTTTAATAAAAATAGTGTCGTGAAGATACAGTTCAGTGTGCAGGACATAAGTGACATTGTTTGCAGAGTGATTTGTGACTGAGAAATTGGCGAAATCTTTAAATAAACATTACATTTAGTGACTTTGCTAGTTCTATTTGCACAACTGAGGGTATAGAGAAAACTTTAACATGTCAACTTAACTGTGTAATTTTAACTGTACACGTAAACGAAATAATACTTGTATTTCAAAGCTCGAATATCAGGACGCCGTAGAAGAGATTGTAAGGTGCCGGGGCAACGTGTTAGTTCCTCGAGTTCGATCCCCAGTTCGGATTTACTTTTTGCAATTATTTTTATTTTCTTGTTGATTTACTTAATCGCAGTAATGATTTGTGCTGCTTGTAATGATACTCTTCTTGTGACACACAAGAGAATTAAATGCTCTGTAGGCAAATGTGGCCTTCAGTACCATTCGGAATGCGTAAAATATGATGAAAGATCAACACCTAGGTTTCAATGGATTTGTCCGAGTTGTGTTTCCAGCCGTCCTAAACGGGACAATACTAATACACCCATTCAGTCTAAGGGCCATACTTCGCGTACTAATCAAGCGGCTCCGGCGACGGCTACAATAGAATCCCCAAAGCCGGGACCATCTAGCCATTACCAAGCAGGGCTGGTTCAGACATATACCCCAAATGAGTATCCGCCACCAGAAACGGCTATAATAACGCTTGCAATTACAGAGGTCGACATACCAAATGCGATTCTTGTGGAAATTCGTAAATTGCGGCAGGAAATGAACGAGAAATTTGACAGACAGCAGGCTGTTTTAGCGAATTTTCAAACCACTCTAGCTACGGTTCAAAAGAACATAAAGGATCTCACCGGAAGATTTACTTCAATGCGCGAAGACCTGGATGAGTTTAAGAAGACGGTTTACTTTTTATCTGACGCTCACGATGACCAAAAGGAAATTAATGCCAACAATAACAAGTTTATTAACGAAATGCTCAAGAATAACGCCGCAGTCAATGTTCAAGTTAGGGAGTTGGACGCTAAAGTGCAACAACTTGATCAAATAGCACGTGAATGTAATATCGAGATACAGTGCGTTCCTGAGCACAAAACCGAAAACTTGTTGACTGTTGTCCAACAGCTGGGTAGAGTTGTGGGAAATGAAATTCACGACAGTGAAATTAAGTCACTTCATAGAGTCGCCAAATTAAATACAGAGTCAAATCGTCCACGAAGTATAGTCGTAAAGTTAGTTAGTCCTCGCATTCGAGATAATCTACTTGCTGCAGTCAGAAACTTTAATAAAAAAAACGACTCGGAGAAACTAAATAGCAGCCACGTTGGTATTGGCGGTGAAAGGCAACCGATTTTTGTTACAGAGAATTTAACTTCTGCAAATAAAAAACTTCACGCAGCAACGAGGATTGCTGCCAAGGAGAAGAAATATAACTTTGTATGGGTCCGAAATGGTCGCGTATTTGTGAGAAAAGATATAACATCCAAATCTCTTTTAGTTAAAAATTTAGAGTATCTGGAGACTTTGTAAATTGTTAACTTTTGTTTTGCAAGATATATAGTGTAATAAGTATTAAAATTCATGTTTAAAATTTATTATCAGAATGTAAGAGGCTTAAGAACCAAGACCGAGGATTTTTATTCTGCTGCTTTGCATTTTAATTATGACATAATTGTTGCCACCGAAAGTTGGTTAAACGACACAGTGCTAGATCATGAAATTGTAGATAACCGATACAGAGTTTTTAGGCGCGATAGGTCGACTACGGTTTCTTCAATCACCAAAAAAGATGGTGGAGGTGTAGCTATTGCAACACTGGACAAATATGAGGTCTTAAGGAGATTTAATTGGGAATCACATTGCGAGGAATTATGGATAACCAAAAAATGTGAGAACGGCCTAAATATTAATATTTGTGTGGTTTATATTCCACCGCCAATTAAACTAGATTATTTGAATACTCTCTGTAATAACTTTACAGAAGTAATTAGTAATAAGAGCAAAAGTAATTCCATTAACATATTAATCGGGGATTTCAACATGGGTAATATTTGTTGGGAATATGACGTAAGTTCTGGTCTTTTGGTCCCCAAAGGATCCAGTAATAATCAAGAAAACATTTTTTTAGACACGATTGCCTTTTATGATCTTCATCAATGCAACGGAATAGTAAACGCTTCAAATCGTACTCTAGATCTAGTTCTTACCAATAGTAGTAATAGGACTGTATTGGTATCACAAGCCAAAAGTCCACTACTACCAATTGATCCCCATCATCCAGCGTTGGAAATCTCACTTATATCTAATCATAGTAGTCCACTAGTGCAAAGGAAAGTCTCCAATTTAAATTTTTATATTTGTAATTATGATGATGTTAACGACAAACTAGCGAAAATTAATTGGTCTGATGAATTGAATTCTATTACTAATATTGACGAAATGGTGATTAGATTTTACGAAATTCTAATGCTAATCATTCAACAACACACACCTATTAGCCGACCATGCGATGAGCGCTATCCCGTCTGGTACAGTCGAGCTTTAGTAAAAGTCATAAAGGAGAAAGCTAAATATCACATTTTATATAAAAAGTATAAGAACCCCAGAGATAAAATTACGTTTGATTGCTTGAGAACACGCTGCAGAGTGTTAATAAAAGACTGTTACGCAAAATTTAAAAGCAATATCGCCACACACCTGCGTCGAAATCCTAAATACGTTTGGAAGTACTTCAAAAACAAACGGATAGCCAACAGTTATATTCCTAATAAAATGACTTTGAATAACAACAATACAGCTAAGGGCGGTCAGGAAATTTGTGAATTGTTTTCCGATCATTTTCAATCCATCTATAGAGTTAATCGTAATACATGCCATCCCTCAAGTTCAGCTTCACCTAACCCTTGTAACAATAACACGTTTAGTAGTTGTATACTTGAAATAAGAGAAGTTTTTGAGTATTTGTCTTCTCTTGACTCCGATAAAGGACCAGGGCCTGATTCAATTCCTCCTCTTTTTCTCAGAAAATGTGCAGCAAACTTAGCTGTTCCTCTGACCATGATATTCAACTATTCGTTAACACAAGGAGTTTACCCCAACTCGTGGAAAATTGCACACATCACGCCAATCTTTAAATCTGGTAGTGTTGATGATGTTAAAAATTACAGACCAGTGTCTATTCTTTCTACATGTGGTAAAGTGCTTGAATCCCTAGTACAGAAAAAAATGTTCTTCCACATAAAAAATGTATTGGATGATAACCAGCATGGCTTCCGCCCCAAAAAATCAACATTGTCTAATCTCACCGAGTATGTGTCTTATATATCATCTGCACTAGATGGGGGTAAAGAAGTTCATGCAATATACACCGACTTTAAAAAGGCCTTTGATTTAGTGGATCACGACCTATTATTACTTAAATTGGGAAGTATGGGCGTTCATGGGTCGTTGCTGCGTTGGTGTGAATCCTACTTGAGAAATCGTTCGCAATTAGTGTATCTCAAGGGCTTTAAATCCAAAAAATGTTTGATACCATCAGGAGTACCTCAGGGCTCTCACCTAGGACCTCTATTTTTTCTAATTTTTATAAATGACTTAGGAAGTAAAATTGATTCAGAGTACAAACTTTTTGCTGATGATTTAAAAATATATCGAACTATATATAGTGATTCTGATACTAATCAGCTACAACTGGATATAAATAACTTATGTCGATGGTGTGAACAAAACAACATGTCATTAAATGAAAACAAATGTTACTTCATTAAATTTAGTAGGAAAACTATAACAAACCAAGCTTTTTACTCAGTTAATGACAACCCGCTCCAAGAAGTGGACACTATTAGAGACCTTGGTATCCTGATAGATAGTAGATTAAATTTTAGAAATCACTATGCCCTAATTATAAGTAAGGCATCAAAATTGTCAGGGTTCATTGTCAGAGAAATGAAAATCTTTAAAGAACCGTTCCTAACTATTTTAATTTATAACAGCATTATACGAAGTATTCTAGAATACTGTAGCACAGTGTGGAGTCCGTCATACCAGGTGCACTCCGATAGAATAGAGCGAGTCCAAAAAAGGTTCTTATATAACTTATGCTATTCAGACAACAAATGCCGTATTTTGAATTCCTATAACTCCAGACTGAGTCACTATAAAATGAAATCGTTGAGCGCACGTAGAAAATCTCTAGACGTTATGTTTCTGTTCAAGATAATTAATGGCTTAATAGATTCACCTGGGCTTTTAGAGAAAGTGCATATTTCTATTCCGCGTACTGGCAGCCGCTTAATTAATCGGAAAACTTTTATTATGCCTCACAGTCGCACAAATATTGGTCTTTTTTCGCCCATATCTCGTATGCTTTCGCTTGCCAACTCTATTCGCGGCGAAATGGATGTCTTTGCTGGTTCTGTAGCCTCAGTAAAGTCTAAAATCAGTGTATTGATTTGTTCATAGCAGATTATAGTAGTTTACACGAGACCCACTTAATTTTCGTCTTGCTTAAAATATGCATGCTGGATTCACATCTAGTAGATGTCAATCAGACCTAATGTATTATACTCTGTAATATTGCATGAGAGATTGTACATCAGTTTTGTGAATTATAAAAAAAAAAAAAAAAAAAAAAAAAAAAAGGGGGGAAAGTCGAGAAGGAGCCAAACATACGAACTTCAGCTGGACTCTGAAAGTACGATATTATTGGGGTCCGGGGTGATGTGGGGGTGATCGTGGACGCAGGTCAGCAGCCTCTAGACGACCTCCATCGTGAGAAACGTAGGAAATACAGGACTCACGTGGAGTTAGTCGAAAAGGTTGCAGACAGACTAGGATTCGCCTCGAAAGATAGCGTCAGCGTGACCTCTTGCACGATATCCTGGCGAGGCTTGTGGAGTTTTGGCTCGTACAAAGAGCTTAAGAGACTTCTGGGGCTGGATGAGTCGACTTTTCAGAATGTGACTTCTGTGGTCTTGAGAGGATCGCACACAAATTGGGCAAGGTTCAACCAAATGACGTTTCGCGCTGACGATCAGAACCAGCACCGAGGGTCCTGCGGACGGGTGACTCCGGACCCGAGCTGGTTTCTCTACACAGCCTAAGTACTGGTAGCTGTGGTCGGCCTCGTTTAACATCTGAGGAGCCAGCGTTCTCCACCAACTGGCGCAATGACTGGCAGCATTGCTGGGTGGGAGATAGAGATCGGTGGAAAGGATTCTCCTAGACTCCCGCCTCGTTGATCTGTAATGATTAATCTAGGGGGCTGTCCCCTAGGTCACCAACGAAGGCATGTCATAGTCGCAAATAGCGAAGACCTGGTGTCTGGCTACGGAGGTTGTTTAAAGCTCGCGTTTTGTTTCAGAGCGCCTCCCCCATCGCACGGTGCCCGAAGTGTCCTCTTCATTTCACCCGTTCCGCTGTTTCGTTGATCCTGAGATTAAAATCGGGCCCGCCATCAACAGAAATGCCAGCAGAAAGGACACCGTGCGATAGGGTTTGGCGATCTTTTCCGCTATGTCGCTGGCAGCACCCAGCTTGTTTTGTATTCAATCAATCAATCAATATTTTATTTGTCAAGTATAGGTACAATACATTTTGTTGTTATATATATACTATAAAGATCTCTATACTTTGCCTGTGAGGCGTACAAATGTCAGTGGTTAAGTTAACTGTAGTTACAATTGTAATGTCACAAATATTCCTTGTTAATCGGTGTTATGTCATCATCAATAATATATAGTTCACTTTATACATTTGTCATTTATAAAATCATCTACTGAGTAATAGCATTTATTGATTAATAGCAATGTCAAGGTCTTTTTAGAATTATTTATATCCATGATCTTCATCCGATTTGGTAATTTATTATAAATAACTGCTGCCATGCCTAGAATACTCTTCCGTACCAAAGCGGTTTTACATTTACGGGTACGGATATTATTTTTGTACTGATTTCGAATTGGGACTGTGCGCAAAGTAGACACGGTTTCAAATTGTTTAATGTTTTCTTTTACAAACAACGCAACTTGTAGAATATATAAAGACGGCACAGTTAGAATTCCAAGTTCTTTGAAAGCTGATACACAACTATCTCGCGTATTCAGACCACACATCGATCTTATACACCTTTTTTGGGATTTCAATATTGATTCTCGATCGGTCGAGTGACCCCAATACATTATACCGTATCTTAAAATTGATCCCACTAGACCATGGTATGCAATTAATAAAGATTCTCTGTTAATTTTCTTTGAAAGTTGAAACAAGGCATATGCCGATTTATTTAGTTTCTTGCATGTCTCTTCTATATGTGTTTTCCATGTTAACTTTCTATCTATAAACAATCCTTAGAACTTTGTAATATTTATCTGTTCTACATTAAAGCCTTTGTGGTTAATATTACAGTCCGGATGAGTTATTCTTTGATAGAAATGCACAATTTTTGTTTTATTTAGATTAATTAGTAAATTATTATTATTAAGCCAGTTTATAATGTCTGAAAGCGTGTTATTAATGTCATTTACATATCCATCTGAATTGTCGCATTTTACAATAGCAGTGCTGTCATCTGCGAAGAGAATCATTTGTTGTTGTACCATTTTTGGAAGATCATTTATGTAAATCAAAAATAACAATGGACTTAGCACACCCCCTTGTGGTACACCGTATTTAATAGGTCTTGGTTCCGATAAATAGTAAGATTCCATTTTTGTACAGAATTCTGTTGGCCAAGTAAGATTTAAGGAGTTTCAGCATTTGTCCTCTAATACCATACATATGTAATTTATTTAATAATATATCGTGATTCACAAAGTCAAATGCTTTGGTCATGTCAGTAAAAATTGCACATATTGGAATTTTATTATCTACTGCGGTTAATATTTTATTTAGAAAATCAAATATGGCCATGTTAATTGAAGTATTTCGTCTAAATCCGTATTGTTCCCTATAAAGTAGATTAAATTTATTCATGTAAGCGTATATATTTTTATATATTATTTTTTCGAATATTTTTGATATAATAGAAATTTTAGCGATTGGTCTATAGTTTTTTATTTATGCTTTGTCTTCATTCTTGTGCAATGGCTTGATAATAACTTTTTTCAGAGGTTCTGGTTTATAGTCATAAGATTGATTATATGTGTCAAGATAGGTGCTATGGTTTCATTAGCATATTTTATTACTGTAGTTGACACTCCATCGTATCCTACGGTACCTGTGTTTTTAGCGATTATATCGTTGAAATTACGTCTTCTTTTAAGATAGGTGGCATAAACATGTGTGGCATCATATGAATGCCGCTGCCTATCCCGAAGCGCACGCGCACGCGCGCGCCGCCCCTCGCAAAACCGGCTGTGCGCCCGCGAGCCGCGATCTGCCATCGCTCGGTCACAAGCGCCAGTAGGGAACGGTATACCACGGCGAATGCACGCGCAAATCTTAAGTGAAAGATATTCATATATTTTCGTTAAATAATTTCTAATATTTTATTCTCACTAGTGTATCCATCTTTGCTTTCTTTTACTTCAGTGCTTGTGTTGTGTTAAACTCATTCTGTTCTGTATTTTATTCTATCTTCACTGTACTTCTTCTACCTTCATTCATAACTATTGGACAAAAATCTACTGGACTTTCAATTAACCTGACAACCTTATATAGGCCGAAGCCTATACATGGAATGAGATGTCAAATTATCGAATTTGTACTTTAATTCACTGTCAGATTTAGTGTTATTTTCTATTTTGTCGATGAAGTAGTTATTAAATGCATTCGCTATGTCGGTCGATCTGTTAATATAATGTCATTATTGTTAATTTTAAAAATTTGTTCGTTAGGTATACAGACTAGAAAAAATAATAATAATAAGTATTTGTTAAGAAAAGAATTCACAGACAAGCAAATGTTGCATTTAAAACTATTCCGAGCTATGTATGTGGTTTCAAATTCCTAGCTCATCGAGAAATTAGTCTTTTGTTTTTAAACGTAGCCCGAGACTCGTATCTATTTCTGTGTCGTGGATGCGTTTACTTCGGTACTCCACGGTACGGGCTCGGTACATACAGGTACTAGTTTGCTGCCCGAAGCGATCAGTTCTTCGTAGAGAGAGACCAGTTTAAATGAATGGACTTACAATGCCCTCCGTCATAACTTCACTCGATTTCACCACGCCATTTGTTAATGACGTGGTGAAAAGGTGGTAAATAATCACCGTTATACAGAAGGATTTTACTGGAGAACCATTGAAATTTCTTGGTTTCAACCGCTGTTACGAAAGTTTCAGACTGCGATCTGTTGTGACTATTGTCAGTCGATTAATTTAAACTAGTCTGTGTTTCTACTAAGGAACAACTTCCTGAATATTTTTTGTATCTTAATTTTAAGATAAGTTTTGAAGCAGTGAACTGGCATTGAATAAACTAATATAGAATTCCGCAGGGATTGGTAAGATAGTAGATAAAAGTAAGTAAGTTTGTGATCACGAGGTCCTGGGTTCAAATCCTAGGTCGGACAAGTGTAGTTTTTCTAACGAAAATTTCCCAGTACGAGTCCGGAGTCTGGAAGTCGAAACATCGTCGGCGAAACGTGGATGTACTCAGTACACCTCTGTCACCCCGCTTGGGGAATATAGGCGTCACGGTATTGAACTTTGGACTTTGAAGATGAGGACAGCACGAATGTATAGATTCCGTAATTGAGTACATTTTTTTTTGCCCGTGGAAAATCCTGCATAGGACTTCCGCGAGCCTCGGGGGAAGCGCGCGAGGCCTGTCGGATACCTACCGACAAAAACCCCAGGATGGCCGTCATCAGCACTTTGGAGAGGCTCCGGGATCGCCGCATTGAACGCACGCAACGTCCTCCTCGGGGTCGCTCAGGGCCCCCGCCCTTTGCGTCCGCGACCCCGAAGGCCCCCTGCTGATGTAGTTGCAGGGGAGGTCCCCCGCCAGATATTACGGCGGGGGACTCGAGTTAGCCCGTATTCTTAGGCCCCGGGCTATTGGGCTGGGGGGCTTGGGCAGGCTGTGCCTCCGCCCCGGCGCCGGCCCCTTCGTCGAGCAGGATCGGCCCTCTCCCGATCCCGCTTGGCCTGCCCTTCTGGGACATCACGGTATCGCAGAAGAAGGATACTGCCCCCCACGCCGATTCCCCTGCCAGTATAGCCGCTACTAGTGCCGGCAGGGAGAGGTCCACCAGGATCGACCAGGATCCGCTGCTCGGAGGCCCACGCTGGGCACTCTTCGAGCTTGTGTTGAGCGGAATCTTGGTTCGCACCGCAGTGGTGATAGGTCGTCGTCTCCTCGCGTCCGATCTTCCTCAGATAATCACCGAAGCAACCGTGCCGGTGATTATCTAAGTAAGTCTATAGGTGACTCGCCCTCTCTTCCGCCCGTGCCAGGCTTCGAAGGACGGCAGAACAGCTTGGACGAAGCGCTTGCGCGCGATGTGCTCTTGACTGAACCTCGCGCGCCACTCCTCCAGAGCGCGCCGTCGTTCTCGCCGTCTCACTTCTTGGAGCGCAGGCACGCCCTCGCCGCTTTGGCGAACGCCGCGGGTCTGGTCGTAGACCCTCGCGCCCATTTCCGCCAGGATATCGAACGGCAGAGAGCACGCCAAGAGTGTTGCCGCCTCAAAGGATATGGTACGGTATTAAGCCGTATTGGCTTTCAGCCAGGTCGGGACCGACACGCGACAGATGCCCACCGAGACGAACAGCAAGAATCCTTTCAAATAACTTGTCGGCCTCGTCTAGCAGACATATGGGACGGTACGCAGAGGGTGTCTGCATCCCTGCCTTCCTTCTTCAAGAGGACCAGGCGAGCCTCCTTTTCCAGGCCGTGGGGAACTTGTCATAATAGAGGCAGCTATTGAACAGCCGCCTCAGCCTGTCCCCCAAGGCGGTCAGAGCGATCACCCACGCCCGCCCCGGTATACCGTCGGGCCCGGGCGCGGTATTGCGAGCCCTCAAGCGGCTAACGGCTCGGTCCAGCTCCAGTTCAGTCGCCCCCAACTCGTCGGTGTAAAGGGCCGACGATACCGTTGGGGGGACTAAGGGCCTACCCTGGACAGTCGGGAATAGTGTGTCGATTACCCGACGCAGCAGTCCGGGGTCTAGGGTCTCCGTCAGGGGGGCACCCAGGGCCGAAGCTTGCCCAATACCACCTTGTAGGCGCGCCCCCTTGGATCCCCGTCGAGTCCCTCTAGGAGCTCGCTCCAGGACCGAAACCTGGCTATCGCTATAGCAATTTAGAGCGCCTTAGTAGCCGCTCGGTGGGGCTTATAGGGTCTGTCTTTCTCCTCCTCGGTGGCTCGCCTTCTTCGTTGGGCTCGTACCGGCGTCGCGCGCATAAGCAGACCTCGCGCAACTGCGCTATCTACTGCGACCACCAGTACACCGCCTTTTGCTTGGGACAGCTGGACCGGGGCATGGCCGCGTCGCATAGCGCCTTCATCGTGTCCCGGAACCAGGTCGCCTCCCTTTCCGGACCAAACTAAACCTCATCGGCGTTTTCCGGCCACGCCGCGACGCCGGTCCCTCATGCGGCTAGATAGAGGTCTTCTCGAAGCCGCAGCTCTGGGCTGAATCTGAAAGCTGGGCTAGCCCAGCCGCCCACTCTTGCAGCGTCTCTCCCTTTGGACTGTCTCGCGCTCTTCGACAACGCCGAAGGCAATGGACCACTCCGCAACGGTTTCCAGCAGCAGGTTCTGCGTGTTGCGGCAGTGGTTCAGATTGCCCTGCAAAAATCTTCGGGGAGGGAATTTTTAGGCCTCCATTGCTTCGGGCGGGCTCGTCAAGCCCGCCACCTGCGGCCGCTGCCTCGGGGCCCGCCTGGGATTGTGTCTGGGAAGGGACCTGCTTTTTTCCTTCCCTTTCCCCTTCGGGGGGACACACTTTTGTGTGCAGCCGATGGTCTGCTGCACACCCCTTCGAGGAGAAAAGCGGACACTTCACCTCCCGCGCTGTGTATGCGCCGGCCCTATGGTTAGGCTCAGCCCACACGTAGCACCGTGTGGTGCAGTCCACCCCGTTGGGGCACTTACTGCCTACGTGGCCTTTCTCAAGGCACCGGTAATAGTACAGCGGCGTTTGCTTCAGCGCCTCGACCCTTGTCGTCCTCCAGCCCACTTTCACGGTTTTAGCCGCCACAATTTTGCACATGGCGGCAAGTGGGTACCGGATCCGTGCAGTTCCCATGGCTTTAGGCGTGTGATGGATCGGCCCAACCCGAATATCGCTTTCCGCACACTCACCCACCGTGGTGACCACCGATGCCACCTCCTCGGGCGTCCAGGCCGTAGAGCCGGACTTCACCCGTTTAGACACGGCGCGTGATGCGGACGCTTAGGTCTTTTAAGACCTCGCGCATCAGCACGGCAAGATAGCTTGGCGCCGGCAGTCTGGGCCTTCCAGTCTCAACAGCAGCGCCCCAGTCAAGGCCCTCCTTTGGTCCACCTTCTCGATGCCGAGGTCGGCAAGACAAACGCGGCTTCTAGCCGCACTCATGACCTCTGCATATGTTATTGTTTCGTTGAAGACCGTCAATGTGACCGCCGCCGTTTTGGAGGTTTCGGCGATCTCCTTCTTCTCCGCGACCTCTTAGATTTAGTCGCGGGGAGCCGGCTAGTGGCCAATGGTTGTGCAGGTTTCGGATGTGGGGTCCTTCGAGACTTTTTGGCGACAGCCACCCAGGCCTCCGCGTCGTTTGGACCTGTTAAGGCCGGTTCGGCATCCCTAAGCCGAGGGGCGGGTACCGCCAGCACTGGCGCATGTGCTTGGCTTGGGGTTTTTCTGCCTTTAGCCTTTTTAGGTTTGGTCCCACTTGCTTCCGCCGTAGGTAGAGGCGCTGGAACAGAAGGTCTTCGATTCCCGCGAACCGGGCGTCGAGCATGTTGCCAACCTGGCGAGTGATCGACGCCGTCGCAGACTCATCCGCCGCTTCGACCACCGTCCCGACCGCCTTCAAGTCCGATCCCCAAGGAGAATCCAACGGTGCCCCCATCGAAGAGGTAGAATTCCGCAGAGTCGGCGACTGAGGAGCCGGCGGCCCCATCTGGCATCCGCCAGTTTGTGAACCCACCCCTTGAAGGCGCTGAATCTCCTCCGTTAAGCCTCGCAACTTACCAGTCAAGGCAGCCAGCTGCGATCTCAGCTCCGCATTTTCGCGCTCCAGTTTCTCCACATGTAGATCCATCGAAGCGTGACGGGACAGCTTCTCAACGGCCGCCTTCTCCGTCCGCGTGGGCATTCTGAGGCCGTGGACGAAACTGCCCTTCAAGTTGCGTGACCTGTCCGCCACTTTCACTGCCAAGTTGGTCAGTATGCGAGCGTCGAGATCTGCGCTTGGTTGCGTCTCCATCTCTCGGGAGAGCTCCTCCGGCCCGGGTAGGGCCTTTTTGGCCCTGGTCATGGTCGGACGACACCACGAGTTGAATTAGTCGTCGTCAACCAACTCTTGGGCCGCCATGGTTTCATGGCGATTTTTAAGCGTGGCTGTCGCCGTCGTCGTCGCTACCACTTTTTGCGGCACAGTCTTCAGTGCGCCCGAGTCTCGCGACCTCAGGGAGCCACCTGACTCGCTTTCGCAGGTCGTCGACGGCGCCGGCGTGTCGATACGCTTAGCAAAGCGTCCGTTCTTCAGGCGGGCGAGCGTCCCGGATAATTGACGGGTACGGCCGCGCCTTGCAGTTGCCATTTTGGGTGGTGGCAGACTTACGTCACTAGATGACAAGCGACGCCGTTCTCGACGGGAGCGTTTGTACCTCCACTGCACCTTTCTCGGTGTCCGGTTCGGCTGTCCGTTGTCATACCATGGTCGTTTGAGTGATGTCTCAAGTTGCGAGGCGTCTTCCACCACGCGCCAGACTATTCGCCGCCGTCAGCAATCCCTCCGGGAAACGGGGGGGGCTGCTGGCGACGCCCAGGGTGCACCACTAGGACCCCAATTATGGGTACTATATCAATCCTGTACTATATCATACCTTACGGTAGAACAAAATAATATAATATAGGTATATCATTATATTGATACGTGAAGCAAAAACTTTGTACCTCTTTTTACGTAAATTGCGCGGACGGAGGAGTATGAAATTTCCCACACTTATAGTATATATAGAGAAAGAGTGCAGAATGCTAATTTTTTTTTTATTTATGCATAATAAATACATTAAATCAATAAAAGGGGTTTTTTGGCGGGAAGTCGAAGAGTGATGTTGTCAATATGTTTTAATTTCCAAAACTTGTGTTATTTTGACTAATAATGTGTAATGTTGGTGGAATATTAACCATTATGTGTTCTTATATGTGCATGAGTGAAGGTAATTGTAACAAAGCGATATAACGTGCCTTTTCGGCTTCCCTCAAAACGGCCGTCTCAATTGGTATGTAAAGTATCCACCGCTTTACTATCCAGGGTGGGGTACTTCATTAATTTCATTATCATCGTTGCCATTAAGTTCATCGGGGAATTGAAATAATTTAAACAAACATGATTATATATCTCACTGGACACTGGCAAAATACACTTAAAATTAGTGTGAAGCCATAACTTAAAGAAGAAGAAGAAGAAACATTACACACACTACCATGTATTTGACACAATACACTTCAAATTGAAAAAAATTAAGAAAGGTATTCTTTATTTTAATCATTTTTTGTTTTTTTTTTATTTAAATTTCATATAATTTGTTTGAAAAAAAATAGGCAAATTAACAGTAGTATAGTAGTCTTTGATAATAGAACCTTCATAATGTTTAAACTTATAATTTAAATTAATTATGGTAGAATTTCGACCAATGGGCCACCACGAGTAAATATTAATAAATAATTAACTCATAACATAACATTGTAAAATAAATAACTTGAAAAATTTGGAAACTGACTTCAAAAAGCAAAAAATAAATATTTGAAGTCGGTGCCAAGTAACCGATTGCACTAACCGGCACCGACTTCTAATATTTGTTTTTTGCTGTTTGAAGTCGGTTTCCCTTTTTTTTAAGATATTTATAGTTCATGTTTTTGGTCAAGGTTCCATTTCCTTTGATCCTCTTGCACTTTACTGACGATGTAAGCTCTCCATTCCGGTCGTAATGCTGCCTTCTATGAACACGTTGACAGCGGCAATATGAAGTACTCGTTAGTTTTGTATGGAGGCGAATTGTCTTATCTGATGGACAAATCGAGACTAACCGTCGAGCGTGAACGAAACCAACCGTGAGGTGGAGGAAGCGAGATGTCTGTAAAAAACAACCCGTGGGAACTACACTATACCCCGGCGAGGAGATGCAGAATAATAATAAGTTTATTTACCAACAAACATACATAAGATACGCACCATTTTATAAAACAAAGTATATTTCTTTAATGCTTAGCTAAAAGGTTTTAGAAATTCTTCAATACTTCACCAAAAACTATTTTTTAATACTTAACCAATATATGCTACCGATGGTAGCCGACGATCTTGTGAAAATCGCAAGAAGTCGTTGGATGCAGGTGGCATCGGACCGGTTACGCTGGAAAGCGATTGGGGAGGCCTATGTTCAGCAGTGGACAAGTATAGGCTGAGATGATGATGAACCAATATATGAATAAGTCGGCGACTCGGCAAGGCTCCTGCGAGCTCGTGGCAGCAGTCGTCGGTCCATCCGACCCGACCGAGGGAACATCAGCCCCAGAACAGCTCAGCATCACCGCGTCCACAGTTTATATTTTGCCACCTCTTTTATAATGCGTAATTTTAGAATTTTGTTAGCTCCCAAACTCCCAGCATCTTGCCTGTGTCGTGGGTGCCTTTCCAAACATGTAATTCACATACACGAACACACACCGAAACAAATATTTGGGAGAGAACTCGCGACTGCTCGTTCCAGCGGGCGGGGCGGGTTAAGCTCCCAACCACTGGACCGAGCCGTACATACAGGTCTTAGTAGTATTTGAATAGAAATGGAATATTGCAGTCTTATTCAATACATTATAACGATAATGAACAAGTATTATGAATCCCAAACATTATTTTTATTATTAAACATTACTAGTTTCTGCCTACGACTTCATCCGCGTTCACTTTAGACAGGACATTTTTTCTGGGATATAAAGTATCCTGTGTGTTAATCAAGGTAAAAAACTATCTGTGTTTCAAATTTCACTGACAATACAGCAAAAATGTATCACAATAACAAAAGAACACCAGATGCTCCACAAAATGATATGAACTTTTTTCGTGCTCAGTAAGGAACATAAGAAAGAACGACCCAGCCATTAATACCCTGTAAAACCAAAGATCAATTATGTACAATACTATTCCAAAATATCCAAAGCCTATGCAATAAACAACATATATTAGAAGCATTCGTTAGTGAGAAATCCAATTACAATGCTATTTGTATTTCTGAGACATGGCTGTCTTCAGAAAAAATTGAATCTGTACAGCTGAGTGGCTACAAGATGACATCGAGCTACTGCCGGACTACACGCCGAGGCGGCGGCGTCTGCATCCTACTACAACAACATATAGATCATATAGAGAGAAACGACATCACAGATATGTCTATTGAATACGTGTTAGAAGTGTGCTCAACAGAACTGCCTAAGGAACATATATTAATAATTGTAATGTATTGGAATAGAAGAGAGGAAGAAACATTATTTTACCAAATCCAAAAAACATTATTACAAATTAAATATAATTATAGGTGGAGATTTTAACATGGATATTATGGACAGAAATTTAAAAACTAACCAGTTTATTAATCTTATGCTAGAATATAAATTTACCCAACAAATAAAACAATCAACCCGAACGACACAAAATACATCAACATGCTTAGATCTGATATTTATTAATTTTAATGATAAAATTACAACTACAACAGTGGAAGAACTGGGATTTTCAGATCACAATGCTACAATTATACACCTGGAAATACCCCAACAGTCTAAAAATCTAAAAAACTTGTATAAATATAAAAGATTGTACAACATAACAAATATATGTAATTTTAAAACAAAACAGATATACAATGTGAAAGTGGAAGGATGCAGGTACCGGGGAAGGCCTAGACTATCTTACCACGACCAAATAAACCGAGTCTTATCTGATGGAAAAGTCAAGAGTCTCCGTAACCGGCGAGCGTGTATGAGACGAACTATGAGAGTCGAGGAAGCCAGAGAGGTATGTAAGGAAAGAACCTGTTGGAACTCTGTACTCTCTGCCTACCCCGCAAGGGACTGGCGTGAGGTTATAGATAAAACAAAACTAAAACTACAAAACTGGCAAAATATTATAACCACAGACAAAAACATAAATGATAATTATAATGCTTTCAACAATATATTAAAAACTTTATTAAACACATCCGTACCAATATATAAGCAAAACTTAAACGAAAACTCCAAAAAATACTGGTTACCTACGGGTATTAAATTATCCTGTAAAAATAAAAAGCATGTTAAAAGTACTACCACTTAAAACAAACAACCTAATATTAACAAACCACTATAAAAAAAATACGAAAAAGTACTAAAAAGGGTAGTAGAGACCTCAAAAAAATTACTTTTTAAAAATAGAATAAAGATTTCAAACAACAAAATAAAAACCATGTGGAGCATTATCAACGAACGAACAAATAAAAAAATTAAAAACGAGAAATTTAATTTAAAATTAAAGTATAAAAATACTATTTCATCAGATCCCTATCACGTTGCAAATATTTTTAACGACTTCTTTGCTTCAATTGGAGTAGAGAGTAATTTCCCACGAAATGATACCTACATACACAACTAGACACTTAATACCATGCTCCTCAAACCTGTAAGCCTAAACGAAGTGAATAAAATATTAAGAAATTTATAATCTAAAAAGAGCCACGGTATAGACGAGATACCGCCTATTCTACTAAGACAGTGTGCAGACGAACTCACAATACCCTTTTGTACTTTAATAAACCAATCATTTGAAGAAGGCACATTCCCTGACCAATTAAAAAAGGCCGTAATAAAACCTATCCATAAGAAAAAATTGAAAACAGAACCGAACAATTATCGCCCTATCGCTCTCGTACCCTCTGCCTCAAAAGTTTTTGAAAAAGCAATGTGTGACCGTATATATAATTTTTGTGAAAAATTTAAAATATTTGACGAATCCCAACATAAAAATAAATCAACAACATTAGCAGTCTATAAATACATCCAGGAAGCCCTAAACACTATCAATAACAAAAGCTACGCAGTAGGAATACTGCTGGATATGACGAAAGCATACGATAAGGTACAGTTTGACATTTTACTTAAAAAAATATTTAGCATAGGGATTCGAGGAAAGACTCATAGCTGGGTTGCGTCATACCTAAAAAATAGAGAACAGTTGGTAGAGGTCCAGTTCTTTAATGAAAAATGTAGCGAAATTCAAACCGCCCGCTCCAATAGTAAAACTATTACTGCTTCCATACCACAAGGCAGTGTCTGTTGTCAAGGATGTCTGTTGATGATGTGCCATGTGTCCTATTCGCAGATGACATATCTATTCTGATTCCATATAAAACTAAATTAAACGAAAAATTTAATGCTGTCCTTACAAAAACGACGAATTGGATGAGTGAAAACAACCTGGAAATAAATTACTCAAAAACACAATTAATGACTTTCCACCCGCGCCAAAGTAACTGGCAAATTGGACTCTGGCATGTGTGGCCCGTGTTCAGTATCAAAAGTACTACCGTATGGGCGGTACGAGTTGAGTCTGCTTGGTGCTTCATGTAGGAAGACCACGCATGCATCCGCAGACTATATGGTGCCGTGGCGTGGCGAGTGGATGCCTGATGCATGTGCCACATTTTTTGAAAGTAAGTTGAAATGTTTGACTATCACTCGTGAAATATCGGTACAAAGACTGGTGTGCTTATACTGATATTGATGATGTGGTCTTTGTGTAACTGTGAGGAATCCCATATACGCAGCATATAGTATGCACGTATATCGATGCCAGTATGCGAACTCGTGTGCCTATGCTGATGCCGTTATGCGAACTGTGGGCCTATGACGATGCCGATGTACATTTTGGGCATGTATACTGATGCTTATACGCAAAATAGTGTGGATCTTATGCTATATATGGTGTTATCATCATGTAGACATGGTGCTGTTTTCTCTGAATATTTATTTAATCTTAATTATGCAACAACTAGGTGCTTTTAAATATAAATTCATGAGGGACTGATATGTTGTCTCGTTTACTTATAGATGCAGACTGTCCGGAAGCCACGACCAGCCAGGCAGATCAGACGGACCACGTCGAGGTAGTCGAACCAGGATGCACCGCCAGCAATGCTTCGTAGGTGGACGAGGACGTCCACTTGTCAGGAGAGGCCGTGTTAGCGTTTATACCTCGGGCGTGGGGACAACACGTCATGTCACGTGATTCCTTCAGCAGAGAGGGGATAGCGCGCGCGCCTCGTCGAGCGGTCGAACGGAAGACCACTTTTTGGGGAGCAGCCGGCCGAGTAGGACGTATCTTGAGCTCATACCTCAGTCGTTGTTTTTCTTTTCGTTAACGTTGTTTTTTTAAAAAAAAAATTAAAATAATCGCTAAATGTATAGTTAAGAGTACTGATAAATAGTACTCACTTTGGAGCGCTGTAAAACCTTAGCTATTGACTTAATAAAAAAATGTTGCTTATAAAAGTTGATCCTTAAAAAACGATCTACAAAAATGGTCTGATATCATTTTTCCGTAAAATGATAAAAAAAAAGTTTATCGTAAAATATAAATTTTTTTCTCGAATTTCTGAACATTTTCGCTTATAACTTTTTTATTTATAGTTCTACGACAAAAAGTTACTGGACCCAAGTTGTAGAGAATTAAATTTGCAACAAAATATGTTAACGAATTTTTTTTATCAGATAAATAGTAAAAGAGATATATCGTTAAAACCATTTCAACCCCTATTTTTAAGATGGCGGCCGTGGGACAAGGGTGGCGATCCCACAAACTTGGTTTTAGCTTTACACTGACCCCCCCCCCCCCCCCCTACACATCAAAAAAATTAAATTGCGTCCTCTAAAAAACGCAACCCCTAATGTAACTTTTCAATGGACTAATAGCAGGATGTAGTAATTGTTTTGATAGTTATCATAAAGTCAACTAGATAGCGTAGTTGTAAACTTTGACACGAGTAAAGCTGCACCCATGGGTACAAACGTTGCGCCCATTAAAACTTTGATAAAAATAAAAAACTTATGCTCCTCTTTAAGGTTTCAATAATTAGGTGATGCAACATCCATAATATAAACTTTTTCACTTCTGCCTCGTTGGTCTGGCGACCATGAATTCTTAGATTCACCAACCATCCATTGCATGCGCCCCACGTTTTTCGTTTTAGATTTTATGATTTTACTAGCTGACCCGGCGAACTTGGTACCGCCTAACGGTCAATGAATGCCATGTTACCTTTTTGCTGTACTTAATTTAGGATTTTATGAACGCAATACAATGAATACAAAATAATTTTTAGCGTGTCAGCGAGACATGATTGAATTAAGCTGTGTATTGTGTTGCATGGGTTGCACTCGGGTTAATCATCTTCATTAAAGCACCTTGTGATATACGACATTGTTTACAAGCGCCCCACATTTTGCGTTTTAGCTTTTATGATATGACTATTAATACAAATCAACTAAACACGAATGAGTAATCTTCAATTACATTCGTCATGATTTGGTTTTTCAACCTTATAATTGCCACGTGAGCTGTAAATCGTGAAACAAACAGTTTGGAGTTGAGAATAATAGCAGGTGTGCGGTGTCCTGCCGTTCCTCGGACTTTACAACCTTGTTTGGAAAGAAAAAACAATAAAGAAATATTAAAATAAGTAAAAATAACACCTTCACGCCCATATTCCCCAAGGGGGGTAGCAGAGATGTATTATGTACACCCACTTTTTGCCAAAGATGTTAGGTCACATGTAATATATGGATCATATATAAATCTCTGTACAGAAAGAAAGATAAGTTATGCGCGACTATGGTTTATTCATGAAATATTCACGTAAATCTAAGAAGTCAGTATGGTTTATTCACTTAATCAAAATGGTATGGTTTTTATGGTTATGTGCACGCGAACCGATTGGTGATTCAACATTACTTAGACACGAAACGGTTGAAACGGCGCGTGCCGGCGAAACCGCTGCGGGGGTCTAGCCTATTGGAACATACCAAGTACGAATCCAGACTTCGGACTGATACTGGGATTTTTTCTATAGTAAAGCTATTTGTCGGACCTAGGATTTGAACCCAGGACCCCGTGATCGCAACGCGCGTTATTGGCCACTAGACCAACGAGGCAGCAATGAAACAATGATACCTTTAAATTTCATAATGATGTAGAAATCGGTACATAAGTTATGATGGCGCTGGCGCTGGCCGGTCCCTGCGGCTCGAGCTATATGCTACAAAATCAGCAGCAACTATGTTTTTGCCTATGGCGGCCGGCTTCATACCACTTTGCTGGGCTGGATCCCATTGCTGCAGTGTATATTCATATTAATAATAATAATAATAAACTTTATTGGCAAAAAAAAAAAAAATTTACAACCTTAACCTATCTAATTAATACAATAAAGTGTAGCAGTATAATTACTTACATGGTTGTTTGATCACGAATCGTACTGGCTTCCGTACTAGTATAAAACTGTCTCACGGTAAGCCAGGCATCCTCGTCCACAAAAACCAAGCACACAATCTATTTATTTAAAAAATTACAACTGCGTAATAACTACATGAGATTTGCAGGTCATTATATTTTTTGGTGCGATAATATAAGTAAAATGGAGGTAAATTTATAAATTGCGTACAGTATACCTAAAAATAATAGAGAAAAAGAAATTGTCTGCCCCTCGATAGGTCAGACGTGGTGATATAGTTGAATAGATAGAAATAAATATTATAAATAATAATAATAAAAAACTAACAATAGTGCAGTGTGTGCGTCCGTGTGTGTGTGTGTGTGTGTGTGTTTGTGCATGAATGAAGTGTTTGTGTGTATGTGTGTGTGTAAATATCACCAATCATGTTAATGTGACAAGTATTATGCTCGATTAATTAAAAGTTCTTCTGTGTTGTCGTAGTTTAGACGAGAGAGATACTTGTCAATTGCACTTTTTAAGGAGCATATAGTTAGGTCACGTAACTTGATAGCTTTAGATATATGGTTGTAAAGGTATGGTCCGAGATATTTAGGGAAATTGCGTAAAAACGATGTTTTACATTTAGGAACTGAGTAAACAATATCCTTTCTGCGTTTAGTTGTAAATTCAGGAGGGTTTTTATGCTGTAGTAAAATGGTCTTCATGATAAATAGTTGCCTTACAGTAAGGACAGACGTCTCTTCATATAACAGGTGAGTAGGATGTGTATGCTTTTTAAAATTCATTACCTTGAGAATGACACGCTGAGCTCTTTCAAGTGTTAGTAAGGTGGTTTTATGTACTCCACCCCAGACTGAAATACAATATGTCAAGACAGATTGGCACAGAGCATAGTAAACAGTACGTAGTAGTTGAGGATGGCAGACATTTCGTATGTTTTTAAAAATATAAATCATTTTCCTGATACGACAGGACAAGGTGCCTATATGTTCTTTCCAATTAAGATTTTGGTCTATTATTATACCGAGGTATTTAACTGATGATACTTTAGTAAGGCAGTAACAGGAGCAGTTTGTAGGGCTATTACATGTATGAATTTTGATATTCACAGAGTTTTTTTGTTTGTTTTTTTGTTTTTTATAAAAAACGTAGCCCCACACTAGGATTTATTCCTGTGTCGTGGGTGCGTTTACAAACATGAAAATTCACATACACAAATACCCAGACCGGAACAAATAATTGTGGATTACACAAAGATTTGTCCCGTGCGGGAATCGAACCCGCGACTGTTAGACACAGTGGGCGGAGCGGCTTAAGCTCTTAACCACTGCGCTAAATCGTCCGTTTAGTTTATTGGTGGCTGCTTATTATTACGAATACTGAAGGTGATGTACTTTGTTTTTTGAACATTTAGAGTAAGAAGATTTTGATCTAACCACGTCGTTACAAGAGCAACACCCTGGTTGACTGATCTGTTGGTTTCGTCCCATGAGCGACCATTAAACAGGAGTACCGTATCATCCGCAAATGTTATAATTTGTCCTTGGGTCAACTTTAGGTCACATAAGTCATTAATGTAAATTAAAAATAACGTAGGTCCCAGGACACTTCCCTGTGGCACTCCGAATTGAACAGGCTCTGATTGGCTCTTGTAGTCATTTATTCTGACACACTGTTGTCTGTTTGTCAAATAATCTGTAAGTAGTGCCAAAGGGAGACCTCTAACACCTATATTCTCAATTTTTTTTAGGAGTAAGGGAACCGAAACTGTGTCAAACGCCTTAGCGAGATCGAGGAATATCCCAATTACTTTATCGCCTCGATCCAGACCATCAGCAATAGCGGAAACCAGTTGTTCTACTGCATGAGCAGTAGATTTGCTTTCTCTGAAACCATATTGATTGGCGGAGAGAAGATGTTTAGATTCCAAGTAGTTTTTGAATCTAGAGTTGATAAGTCGTTCAATTACTTTAGAAAGAGATGGTAGCAAAGAAATTGGTCTATAGTTTGTGATAGATTCTTTGTCACCTGATTTGTGTATTGGAATGATCAAAGAGGATTTGAGAGATGTAGGGAATATGCCTTGACTGAAGCATGCGTTACAGATACAGGCTATGGGTAATGAAAGAATATCGATGCCTAGTTTCAATAATTTAGTAGTTATTCCGTCAATTCCAATGGAGTTAGATGGTTTCAAACCTGTAATAGTTCGTTTGACTTCGTCTTCGTCCGTTGGTAGTAGGACGAATGAGTTGACGGTTGTATTTAATGAACCTGCAGTCCTAACTCGGTCAGATTCAGATATATGAGACCTGTTTAGTATGCTGTTAGCCAAATCGCAACCTATATTTGCAAAGTATTTATTTATAATGTTAACAGAATCTTGCGGAGTTTGTTTATTTAGTAGTAATTTATCGTTAGTTTTCGTATTGATGTTAATGTTACATATATCTTTTATTAGAGACCATTGTTTTTTAGGATTGTGTTTGTATAGGTTTAATTGAGATTTAAAATAGTTATTTTTGAGCTGTTTTAAAATATTGTTACATGTATTCCGATAACGCCTGTAAGTTATCCTGAGTGTTATGTTATTTGGATCTTGTCTTGTTTTTTTATGCAAACGATCCCTTTTATACATGCAACGACAAAGTCCTGGTGTTATCCATGGTTTAATATTTTGCTTCCTGTGGGAGAGTTTTCGAATTAAGGTGCACTTATTTATACATTCATTAATAATGGAAATAAATTCATTTGTCATTTCGTTAGGATTATTAGATGAGAAAGTTGTTTGCCAGTTCATTTGATTTAGAATATTGATAACAGCTGCATAGTCAACTTTTTTATAATATTTGTTTTTATTTACTTTAATCATTGTTTTTTTAGCTAATGAAAGTATTAGTGAATAATGATCCGTGATTGTTGAATGGCAGACTATAGTATTATTTAGAGATTTTGTTTTTATAAAGCAGTGGTCGAGGCAGTTATTTTCACGTGTTGGAAGAGTATGTGTAGCAAGTAGCCCATGTGAGGCGAGAAGGTCCATATATTTGCTTGATTTGTTGTTAGCTTTGTCTGCAATGTTTATGTTAATATCTCCCACCAGGATTATATTCTTATATTTTTTGTACGTGTGAAGTATTCGGTCTATTGTTGAGAGAAAGTTGTCAATATTTTTAAAAGCGGGTGGTCTGTATATTGATACTATAGCTAGATCGTTTTTAATTGTGGTGATCAAACAATTTACGTCATCATCTTCACATGTCGGTTCGGTTACTGTAGCTTTAAGGTTCTCATTTATATAAATAACGATACCATCGTTTTGATTTAAGTAATTATTAGTTTTAAAAGCTTGATACGTCGCAATATTAGCTACTATTGTTGTATCGGTTAACCAACATTCAGTCAAAATAATAAAGTCAAATTTTATATCTAATCTATTAATAAGTACTAGGAGTTCATCAAAATTATGATTCAGGCTCCTAATATTCTGTGTTAGTATTTTATAACTATTCTCCTCACCAAGTACATCTTTGCATATTTGTTCATGTGTGGCTGTAAGAACGTTGAGTCTGTTCAATGTTTATTATATATTCTGCATAATATTATGGCACACCTATTTTAATTTGTACAACTTAAATGTTGGCAGATTTCTTAAGTTCTTCTTACCTGTGAATCTGGAATATGGAATAAACAAAATGAGTACAATTTGATTTTCTGGGTATGGAGAAAGAGTATTCTAAAATTGTAATTATTTCATGTTCCTGACGGTTCACTGTGTGCGCTGAATAATAATGAGCAATTGCTGCTACCCCAGCAACTTTTCTTTCCATTCCATTTCTGAGTTTAAATATAGTTGAGTTAATATTTTTTTTTTTTTTTTTTTTTTTTTAACCCCACACTAATACCCAGACCGGAACAAATAACTGTGGATCACACAAAGATTTGTCCCGTGCGGGAATCGAACCCGCGACTATTAGACGCAGTGGGCGGAGCGGCTTAAGCTCTTAACCACTGCGCTAAATCGTCCGTATACATGCAAAATGAACTAACATATTTTCAGTTCTTATCAAATATTTATATTTAATAAATGATAATCTTATCTGATGGAAAAGTCAAGAGTCTCCGTAACCGGCGAGCGTGTATGAGACGAACTATGAGAGTCGAGGAAGCCAGAGAGGTATGTAAGTAAAGAACCTGTTGGAACTCTGTACTCTCTGCCTACCCCGCAAGGCATCTGGCGTGAGGTTATAGATAGATAGATAGAATAAATGATAAAAAAAGAAAAAGAAAAGATAACTACTAAAATGACTACTAAAAAGCAACAAACTACCTCAAGAATGCAAGGGTGAGATTGCTGTGTTACAGTCCTGCAAAACCCACAGCTTAACTTTCCCTTATATACTGCGACTGTCAATTGGAGTTCTCTCTCCATGAAGTTCTGGGGTGAAGCTGGAAGATACAAACTAGATCATAAAGCAATAAGTACAAGTACATTTATGTGCTCTGCAAATTACAGTACAGACCGCTTCTGTGGTCTACTGTCATCATGAGTTCCTGGATTCCAATCCAAGGTCGGACAAAAAATAACCAATAGAGAAATTCCAATATCCATTTTAGTTTTTTTTTATATAACATTATTTAGTTCTATAGATAGATAGATAACTCTTTATTGAGCACCAATTACATAGATATTAAACTACAAAAAAAAATAGAACTAAAAGTTTCACAAAGGGCGGCCTTATCCCTAAAAAGCAATCTCTTCCAGGCAGCCTTGGGATGGAGAAAACGATTAGGTTGTGGAATAAACGGGGGTGCACTTATTACAAAAAAGTTTTAACTTATAGCAATAAATACTTAAATATAATATAAATGCAAACACATATTACAAACATTTTACCACACATACACATAATTAACTATAACGATACGACGGCAGGACCCGGTGAACAAGTAGATAAGTAATACTTCCTCACCTGGCCCTTGAAGCTCTCTAGCGACGATGCACGCCGTATACTGACAAGTATAGAATTCCACATTCGTACCGCCTGGACAGTAAAAGACTTATCATAGAAGCTGCTTATTTATTATATTATCTGAAGGACAAGTCAAGAGTAACCGTAATCGGCGAGAGTGTATGAGATGAACTATGAGAGTGGAGGATGCCAGAGAGTTATGTAAGGAAAGAACCTGCTCGAACTCCTTATTTTTTGCCTATCCCTCAATGGATCTGGCATCCATATATAGATATAGGTTATATCTATATGGGTCATTATAAATTAAGAGGTAATATGTTGTATGAAGTGACGGCATGGCATTTTTTTTTAATTTTTACTTAAGTATACATTTTTTTTATGGAAACTTTTAAGTTGAAAATGTTTACAAAGTGGCCAGTCAATTTGTTGGTTTTATCTCGTTTTATAAGTGACCAGGGTAAATATTCAGTACAGGGTAGAGACAAAATTCACAGGGGAGGATACTTTATGGACAGGGTAGAGAGATAGACATATTAAAACAGGCTTATTTTTAAGAATCAACTTTATTTATTTATTTTTATATAAATAATGAATTATTTATAATCAGACTTGTCATTTCTTAGCAGTCTTTGTTTATAAAATTAAAATTTTCTTAAGCGCTAGGTACAAAACATAAAAAGGTTCTTACTTTTCCTTTCCATCAAAACAAAAATATCTATAACTTCACTATCAACAGGCAATAACGAAATAAAAAGAAACAAAAACTTCTCTGAGTAACAGTATTAAATTTTTCTTGTACTTAAACTCTACAAACATTTTAAATAAAAGGTAACTAAAAAAAAATCTTTTTCTAAAACCCGCGTTCAAAGACATCAATAGATTCATTAAATGCATAAAAAATACGCTGCCCTCTCATTTTTAAGTTAGGGAGGGTAGTTTTTTTAGAACCTGATCCCAGGTGATGAAAGAAATATCGTCATCGTTAATTCTGAGCTTTTTTCCAATTTTATCACAGATTTTACAAAATATAACTTGAAGTTCATCATTTTTCTTCAACACCTGTGCACATTGCAACATAACGGTATTCTGTTTTTGTATCTTTTAACCAGCACAAAGTCCCCGTTGCAGAATGTTTTCTTTACAGATGTTGAGGGCTTTTAATCATCTTTGTGCAGTTTGGTTTTAATACTGGTAGGTACAGAATGCTGTAGTGTTTCTTGAGGGTTCTTCCTGTGTTCTTGAGATGTGAATTGATTAGTGGTTCATCTTCTGAATCGCTAGCTCCGTATATATCATCAACACGTAGATTAAATTTACGATGTGTTTGTGGATAATTCAAAGTACCCAATTGAAAATGACGACATAGCTCTGAGTCACAGAAGCAGCTCAACTTTTCAATGTCAGGCAATTAGGTATAAATACGCAACCGGTAACTTGGTGAACCTTTAGTGTGCCTGAAATAGTCTTTATACCTTCAGAAGAACCTAATTTTGCTGCTTTTTCAGATATGTCTGCATCATCTACGGTGAAAATTTTAATATTCGGACAGGTTTTCTCAAGGGCTGTAGCTAAGTCATCTATTGATGAAATATCGGTGCCACTCGCAACTAATCTATCTGCAGTTCTCTTGCAAGTAGCACCCACTCCATCAGGAGCTCCCTTACCGAGATCTGCTTCATGAAAATTCCATGTAAAATTTTGAAGGTTAGGGTAGAAATCTTCTAGCATTGTTGCCAAAACCTTGAACATCATTTAATTACGATATTGGGTGACTGGCCCATCGCTCAAGAAATGTAAAGTCGTAACAGTAGCCGGCAGACAGTCAAGTATGGGCTGTAAATGCACCCAAATTGCACGTGGTGAGTGCAATAAATTTTGTGACAAAGTGCAGTAACATTGGCTTTTTAGCTCTTGGTCGACACTACAACAGTGTGCATACTTATTGGCTCTCTCGATCCTCCGAAATGAAAGGCTTGTACTTCTTCAGCGTATTTTGTTAGATAATTTTCACTAAAATTACAGATTGACTGCAGACTTAAGTTATTTCTATTATATATTGGCTATTTCAGCCTCTTGTTTTCTTATTATCAAGTTTCTTGCTTTTCTTGCTCGAATTGACTTTTGTTGTGCTGCCTGCGCTCGCCTGTTTATATTTTTAGGGGGCGGTAGGTCTTCATTATCCGAACATGGTGGTGTTTTAGGAGCATTGCTTATATTATCTTGTTTTTGTTGAGCGTACTTTTGTCATTTTTAATTCTTTGGTATCTTAATCGTTCTGCTATCCTTTTTTTTCGGGACGTTCTTCGCGCGTCATGGTTTTTCTAGGTGCCATTTTTTCTTTAAAAGTCATATGAAATTGTAAAGCTAAGATATACATAATGCCAAGTAAAGTTTCAGAGAAAAATGTAGAAGTATTCATGAAAACGCATACAAATGTATCTCCCCTGGACATTAGCCAGGGGAAATACGCCAGGGGAGATACATTTTCGATTGATATCTAAAATTGCCGTAAAAGTGTTTCTCGTACGCAATTCACAATCAAACGTAACGTAACAATGTATGCACTATTCATAGTAAATATTTAAGTCTATATTAGTATTTTAACAAATAATTGTTAAATAAAACTTATCAGAGGAAAGACTGCATTCACTCAACCATTCTACACCCAGCGAGCGGCGTGACTGAAATGGCCGATAAAATGGCTGCGCAGTCGGCTTATGTGCCGCTTGCTGCTAGCTTCACGTTACATCCTATGCACTCAAGGTCACAACTTCCACAAACTAGCAAAACAAAACTGATTTTTAAACGAAAACAAAAAGCTAGGGGACGAGACACGAAACACGGTTGACAAATTTCGGCGTTGATATTATTTATGAAAAATTGGAATATAAGTAATTTTACTTATAAGACACTGTGACTAAGTTATTGTTCTGTATAAAATTGACGATGATAAAGTAATTATTGAATTTTAATACATTCATAATAACTGGTTTACAAAAAAAAAGTCAGTTTGGGGACAGACCAGGGGAGAGACTTTTTTCTTATATTAGAACTTATTGTGACTAAACTACGTACATTTCTGTAATAAATTTAAGTGAGCATGAAGAAACATTTAGTTTTAAGTAATAAATAGGTTATTTAGGAAGTTAGTATAAAACAAAAGTATTTTTTTGTCCTGGCCGGATGTGAGCCGATGATCAGTGTGCGAGAGATACCATCTATATTTTGAGTTATGAATGCTTCTCTTTTGAATGTAAGACAATTTATCTCTCAGCTGATCTGACTCATCATGATGCCTCATTGAAAAAAGATTGGATAAGTGATTCAAACTGACTCATTATAGTACTCAGATAGAGATTTGGAACAAGTGATACCACCTGAGCTCATGCATCGCACTCCCGGCTGGAGCGTTCAGTCGCTACACCCTCGCCCTCTTGTCCGGTGGAGCTACGAACTCGGCCAACAGCGCGGCGCCTACGTAACACAAGACCTGATATACTTGTGGTGCAATGAAAACTTTTAAAGATAAAAGAAAAACCTATATGTACACGGCAAAGTAACCATGGCATTTGATAACGTTATTTATATTTTTGATTATTATTTGTTTCCAAATAAACTTTGACAGCCATTGATATATGTTAGGGATGTTAAAAAATAATCGATGTTTATTTAAATCGTTTTTTATTTTATTATTATTATCTATCTATCTATCTATAACCTCACGCCAGATCCCTTGCGGGGTAGGCAGAGAGTACAGAGTTCCAACTAGCGATGCGCGACTGCGAATGATTCCATTCGAATCATTCGACTTTATAAATCATTCGAATTATTCGAATGATTCACGAAAATTAGTTACTAACTGCCTCCCGTTCGACTTGCTGGACCGAATGAACGAAGTTATAAATAAAGTTCGGCGAACGAATAATGAATTTACCTATCGGTCGCACCACAGAGTGCAAAGGAAAGTAACTTAGCATCATTCGGCCGGCAGCTTACCCCAACGTCCGCTAGGGGCGCTTTTTGTGCTGAAGCACTGTAAGCGCTTTTAAAAAAATGTACTATTAGCCGTTTGTTTCATTCCAGCACTTGATTACCGCGCGCGTATTATATTTAAATTCAATACTAGAAACTTTATTAAAACGCACTTTTAAAAAACAAACCTGCAGAAGCGTTATTATTTAGTTTAGTTGTTACTACTCATTCGCACACGTAATTTGTTTTGGCGTGGAAATGGCGCGAGAAGCGGCGAATCATTTGAATAATTCATTCATAATCGGTCGGAGAGTCGCAGGTAATCTAACGGAATCACCATTAGTAGTTACTAATTAGTAGTCGTCATTCGAATATAAAAATTAGTATATGACTAATGTTCAAGTCGAATCAGAAAATTAGTAGTTGTAGATGATTCGAATAGACAGATTATTCGCAGTCGCGCATCTTTAGTTCCAACAGGTTCTTTCCTTACATACCTCTCTGGCTTCCTCGACTCTCATAGTTCGTCTCATACACGCTCGCCGGTTACGGAGACTCTTGACTTTTATTATAATCGATTTTCTATAATCTTTTTTTATAGTAATATTAATCGATTTTTAATGAATCGATTATATAAGTTACGCGTATAAATCGATTTTCATAAACAGCGCTATCTATGCGACGGATGAAAAACACTCGAAGTAAGTTCATTATTATTTAGTAAAAACAATATAAATGCCTAACCTTAAAACACCTAAAAGCGGCTGGCGAAAATATTTTATAACGAAGAAGGATAATACCACAGCAATGTGCATGTACTGTTCGAAAGAATTAAAAACGTGTAGTAATACTACAAATTTAAAACAGCACATACAACGAAAACATCCCACTGTCTTACAGGTAACATGAATATTTTATAATAATTATTGTAGTCCTTATGACAGCAAAATACTGGTCTCTGTAAAAGTCTTTCAATAAAACTAAAAACGTCTGTCATTCGAGTCATACGTTGTAAAACCTCAACATTTCCAATAAAAAATTTGTTATGGTAAACTCTACAGTAAGTTTTTACAAACTAAGATAAGTTACTTTTAGGAAAGTACCTATTATATTCATGCGAAACTAACCGGTTATATATGTTTGATTGTTTGTTTATAAACATCTTTTAATTAAGTGAGCAATTTGCTGATCTGAAATTCGCGCAATATTTTATGAACACTTTGACTTTGCGAATCACTCACACTATGATACGAACTATCTGTTCTGTTCATAGCTTATTTTATTTATATTTTTAAAGGAGTTACGATAAAGTTTACTTATATTTTAGGCTTGTTAAAAAATAATGGATTTTTAATAAAAATCGATTATTTCTTTTTAAAGAAACGATTTTCTGAAAATCGATTTTTAGACAAAGAAATAAAATCGATTATCAAAAAATCGATTATTTACCTCTCTTGTCACATCCCTAATATATGTCGACACTGACAGCTGACAGCCGGCGGAGTTCCATAGACCAGGGTGTATGCAGCTTGTACATTTTCTGTAAGTATGGGATTTGAAACAAGATTTTTAGTACTACACCTTCCCTATAGATGTCGCTATATTAAAAGTTTCACTTAAAAAATCCATAGACTAAATTTAGAATCTTACTTAGTTCGTTTAGTTATATTTTTTTCCTATTTACCATTACAGTATTTATTACACTGTTATTTTTTATCTTTATAATTTAAAATTACAAATAATATTTTAGTAATTTCGGTAAAAAGTGATTACTTGTTCTATCGATTGCTCTTATACTACCCGCAGAAACGAAACGTAGCTGCATACTACCTCGTATAATCTGTCTGATTATAATTATTCTTTGAATCTGTGGTTCATACATATATTTTTTTTTAAGTCTTGAAGTAGAAGTATAGGTTTTTTTTTCTTTATAAAGTGTATCTAACTGGACTGTGCTGTGTGGACTGGGCTGTGACTCTAAACTGTGCTACCCGTATATTATGGATTTTCTTCAAACGTATCATCTGCGCGTTTTGAACTTCGATTCCGTGACGATGGAAAGACGTAAACAAACGTGTGTGCTGTGTGTAGTTAAGGGCCTTAATTGTAAAACAAAGTTTTAATAAATTATTTTATGTAATATAATGCAGTTTCATTTCAAAAATGAATTCAGAAACTATGAAATAAATACAAGTCACAGTAAAGTTATATGTCGATATAGGTAGCTATAGCCACAGCATCCATGTATACCTAGCTATAGTTCTATACATAGCTGCTCCATACAAATGTATAGTTAGCTATAGTATACAAGCGTAGTGATTATAGTTATAGTTCCATACATAACAATATTTAGTTATGCACTCGGTCGGCAGATGGCGTTAGTTCGAGAACCGAGCTGATGACTCTATATCCGTATGTATAATGTACTCTGTGCCATAGACGAAGAATGCCTAGACACCGCATATCGCCGCGGTAGCGTGTGAATATTATGTTGGTGTGAGTTTGTGAAACTGCGTTAGTGTGCGTGATTAGGCAAGTGATGACTAGTACAGGATTTATCGATAAGAAAATACAATTTATGTTTAAAAAATATTTACGTCATGCAAAATCATAATTGACTGATCTACATTATGATTTCGAATTACTACGAGTAATTTATATAAGTTTACACATACGCATTATAATACAAATCATAAAAACGAAACTGTAAACATCGATATTAGTATGTACAATTTCATACAATAGTAAAGCCTCATTGGTAATGCGCATAGCGATCACAAGGTCGTCGGTTCGAATCCTATATCGGGAAATAGCAATTATTCGATAAATAAAATCTAGTCCGGAGTCTGGCAATGTGCTCGGTATAATATCAATAGACTAATCCTCTACTACATGAGACCTTACATTGTTGAACGACAAGTGAGTCTACGCAGTACACCACTCCCACTCCCGCTTGAGGAATATAGGCGTGGCGGTGGTTATAATTTTTACATCACATTTACCTTACGTTCGCAAGAGCACTTTTTCAATGCACGTTAGTCATGAACTTAGGATGTATGGTCAGCGTATATCGCCGAAGTAACGTGTCAATTTTATGTGTGAGTTTGTGGATCTGCGTGAAAAAGATAATTCATGATTAAAAAAAAAGGTTTTTCACTGAACAAAAAATCTTAAGTTACTATAGATTCTCATGTAGTAAATATGTTCATTTATTAAATAGGCACTTTACGCACAAAACAGTCAGTCGAATGCAAGTACACACAAGTACTAAATACACACTTGTAGTCGCTAAGTCAATCGTTGAATCCGTTGATCGCTGCTTAGGTCACTGGTGTATTCCACTAAGATCACTTGTTCTCGATTTGATAGCTATCGCTTCAGAGAGAGACTGTGTCCGACGCCGCGCTGTTCCTTTTACACTCGTATGAAAGTTCTAGAACGGACGCGAACCCTCCAAATACATTGGTAGAAAAGTCCAGGTTCATCAAACAATAGCCGGCGCATTCCACAAAGCGGTGTTATTATTACGTACCTACTAGCTTACCGCGACCACATGCCCGCGATAGTAAAAAAGGGAGGTACCTTCTAAACGTTTTAGCACTCTAAATAAAAATATAATTCGAAATAACACAAATTAAAACAAATTGACGACATCACTCTTCGATTTCCCGCCAAAATCAACCCAATCACAATTTCTAATAAGATTTAGTTATAAATTAGACTTACATTTTTTTTATTTACACGCGCGGCCCGTGGCAGCAATCGAGACGCCACTTAGCGGGAATGCGCGTTTGTCGGATGTGGTTTATTGACGATTTATTAAAAATCGATTTTTTCAAGGCAAATAATTGATTTTTTAAATGGAACTTAACCACGGAATCGACTCAGAAGATCGAATCCCAATGCCGTTAAATCGAATTGATTCACCATACAATCATAAAAAAGTGGTTATCGAAAATATGACTAAGTAGGTTGTGTAAATCAGGGATATAATAAATAGCAAAACACGTTTATAGTTAAAAATACTACGTTCCAAACATGAGTTTATTTTAAGGCCGTTACCTTTTTTATAATCTCTAAATTTAACGTATCAAGAAATTATAAGAAAGGAAAGAATCCAAAAAAATGATAAATTAATAAGAATCGACTTCGAATTAATTAATCGAGAAGCGATTTATTGATATTCAATTAAATCGATAATCGATTCTTACATGTTCGGTTCGTATCGATCCAAAGATGGATTTTTCTTTAAAAGATTCGACATGCCTATGTCGTTGTCCTGTCTCGATGGAACAATCAAATTCTGCCAACTATTATACATCAATACAACGAGAATATCATCCTCTCCAGTTTGATGGTTAGAATATTGTCTATGGCTACGATGTAGTGTTGGCCCACAAGAAACCAAAAACTAAATCGACTACTGCAACGTACAGATATGTACGTTAACGACTTAGAATATAACCCAGAAGCCGCTGTCGCGAACGTGTGGGTACCTGCGAAGCAAGTACCCACACGTTCACGCTAGTAGTCACTGTGTGACCGTCGTGCGAAATGACGTGTTCTGCGCTTATCAAATTTAATTCAATTATGTCGTCTTGTGTCATTCCTGTCTATAAAAGTGCTGTTGAGATCAAAAAGAATTTGATGGGATGATATTTCATACCTAACTAGCGCATTCAGGTGCCGCAATATTTAAATATCTGTTGTATATTTGTATTCCCCTATACAAATATACAACAGATTTTTGGCTTCACGACGCGGCGTGCAATTACCACAGCAATTACGATTGGACGCGGTCGAACGATATTCCTCGTTCGAGTAAGGTGCATCTAGCTCTATTCGCGGATGATACAGCTCACTATGTCTCGCATAGGAATAAGGGTTTCATTACCAGAAACCTTCAGGCAGCCGCGAACACCCTAGGGGATTGGTTCAGGAAGTGGCGTATGAAGGTGAAACCGGACAAGAGCGCTGCGGTGTTCTTCTCCAGAGGTGCCACCCCGCGCCCCTTCCTGCGCCACCCCAGAAGTAATCTCGGTCAAGTGACCATGTTCAACCTACCTATTCCCAGTGTCAAACAGGTCAATAATCTAGGGGTCACCCTTAACAATACCATGACCTTCGGACCGCACATCAAGCGAGTCCGTAACCGAGCAGCCTTTGTGCTCGGTCGTCTTTATCCGATGATCTGCAAGCGGAGTACAATGTCCCTTAGGAATAAGGTCACACTTTACAAAACTTGTATACGACCCATCATAACCTACGCTTGTGAGGTAATCGGGCACGCCGACCGCTTTCGCATCGATAGACTCCAAACGGTTCAATCCCGTTTCTTCTGCAAAGCCGTAAGAGCCCCGTAGTTCGTACGGAATGTCGATCTCCATTCCGATCTCGGTCTCGAACCTATTCGCGCCTTTATTAAAAAGGCGACAACCCGATATTTTGGTAACGCGTCCAATCATAGAAACCCGATAATCGTAGCCGCCGCCGACTACCAACCTAACTCCCCTTCTATCCTCCGCGGGATTTTCTCACCGACCCTCCCGATGCCCTTACATCCCTTCTTTCGGCTACAGATACCGCACACAGGATCAGACACCGACCATACACACACACACACACACGACTGGACGCGGCCTCTGGGTTATATTTATTCTAAGGGTAACGAGTAAATCGACATATATTTTTTCGCTAACATTTGGTGTCGAATTCAATTTTATGTGTTCCGTTTCACGTCCGAAGTCCATTATGATAGAGTACATCCTTTTTCTTACGTCCTGCTGCCTGAAGTGAAGTCACTGATTTGACTAATTCCCCGTCACGCGACCCGTACCTTAGGTCTCCTGGCGGAAATTCTAGATCATGAGGCTTACAAGCCGCCATTATTGCTTCATTGTTGCGTCGTTTTTCAAACCGTGCGCTTGCCGCTAAAAATAATACCGCATTTATTTTAAAATCCTTTAAATTTTCGTGATTGAAGTAGAATATTTAAATTATAATGATAATTTACTAGTAAAAGCTATTAATATTTCCCGTTATTTTTTCTTTTTATATATTAATAATGGAAAAAGTGTACCCGCGCTGCGGTACAAATGCCAGAAACTGCGGTAGTGATTCCTCGTCGTCGGGGCCAACCCTGACGCCGCCACGCGCCATGCGTTGGCGCCGGCGCTCCGCCTCATGGGAATCCTCCTAAGAAAGAAGGTTTGACTTGTTGACCCAGCATTTGGTGAGTCAAGTTAATGTAAAGCCCCAGTACATCAAAAGAGGTTACACGGGTGCTTCCGAAAGAGATGTACACAGTAATAGCGGCGATATCGAAAGAAGCTACTGCTTTGACTTCATTGCTTCTGCAGAGCGACAACAGAACAATGGTGTCGTATATCAAAAGCAAGGTTGAAACGAGGTCGCATCAAGCTAAAACGGACCGAAAAATTACTGGCTCTGATGGACAGTCTCAATATTGTACTTATCCCTCACCACCTTTGGGGAGTATACAACACGGAGGCTGACCACATCTCGCACAAACAAGCAGGCTCCGAGGGGCTTCTACAAAAACATTTGAGGTATAGCGAACACCAAGCATCGACCTGTTCACTTCAAAAGGTGCGTACGTTGTACAAAACTATGTTACGCTAGACTTGTCAGACTCGAACGCATGCTATCACGACGTTTACAGCAGATGTTAGTGATACGATCTAGCATGGTTGTTTCCTTCGCTGGAACTCATTCCGCGGATATAGTTGAAATTTATCACGGCCACGAGTCGTTTTATATTGTTAACACCCAAGTGGAAGTAACCATTTTGGCGCGCCGGTCTGAAGTCCCGCGCATTAGCACGACCAGTAAGGATTTGAGGTCTCTGGTCCACTCTAGTAGACACGGTGACCCGCTGTCGTCCATCTCACATCAACTATCTATCTAGTTCCGATCTGGAATAAAGGTCAATTTGGTACCGACATTATTGTGAGATCATATTTACCTATAACCTCACAAGTAGCTAGGTAATTAGTACACTTATGCTTATCAAAAAATCGTCCCATACGAATCTTCTTCACAAGGTAATAATAGCATTTGTTTGTGAATCTATCTCAGATGTAAAGGTATCAAGTACCCATATTGAGGAGCACATCCCTAAAGAGATTTCTTCAGCTAAACCCCAAGCTCCAAATGTTCCTATATGGGATACAAGTTGTTATTGAATACTTAGTCTATTTATCCATTGCGATCCGGATTACTTCATCCATAATTCTGTTTTTATTACCTTGCACCCTATATTGGATCAAATACAGATTCCTCTTCACACCAGCAATTTAGTTGGACTTTTGTCGTCGTCGTCGTCTCGTCAGGACTAGCTAGTCCTGACGAGTCGACGACGAGCGACTTAAGCTCTTAAGAGCTTAAGTCGCTCGGTCCACTGGGTCGAATAGTCGAGGCTTCGATTCCGCACGGGACAAATCTTTGTGTGACCCACAATTATTTGTTCCGGTCTGGGTATTTGTGTATGTGAATTTTCATGTTTATAAATGGAGTGGAGTGGCATGACACAGGCATAAATCATAGTGCGGGGCTGCATTTTTAAATAAGTAATATAAAATAATAATAAAAAATAACCCCGTCGTGTTTAGGCTTGTCGGACCGGTATAGACAAGTACTATTGGGTCTGATGATGAAGCCCAAAGGTGATTAATGAAACCACCTAATTACTTTATAAAAACCCCTTCTTGTTTGGGTTATCCATATCCATTGGGTTGGCCATAGTTGAGTTTATGCTATAAAAGCTTGTTTTTAAAAGATACTTTTGAATTATCTGCGCCAATATTATAAAGAAGAAAGATTTGTTTGTAATCGATAAACTTTGAAATTACTGAACATTCAGAAACTACATCATTCAAAAGTAACAAATACTCAGTAGATGGCGCTGTTGTCGACCGAGTGCGAAGCCGCGGGAAAATGCTAATAATTAATTACATGGATGCAGAAAAATAATTAGCTACATGGATTCTGTTTGAGGGGGCGATAAAAAAGACAAATGTACAAGAGAACGATATTCCACAATTGTACGGTTCAATGGAACACCTACTTGTCCAAATTCCATATTGATATTAAGTAGGATTTTATTTTGTCACTCTCAATACAGCTTTTTTAGAGTTTATACTTATTTTCTTTTTCTCCTGCGACTCATTTCCAACAGAACATTACCACAACTGTGAAATTACACTCATATCGACATAACCTACATCATGTATCCGGGGAATGCAGATTGTCTCATGCTTAATTGTTTTTATTCCTTATCCCAAGGAGTATATGAAACATTTTATGTATCTACCTTACACGTTTTATCACATATAACCAAAGAGTATATAATCACTACGTTTTACATATAACCTACACAGTATATATTGTGAAACGCAGGTAATTAGAGTTTATCCCAACTAGCCCTACTCTAACTTAATTAAACATAGCGCCATCTAGGTGTTCAAAAGGACATTCATTATCCATGAAGACGTATTGTATAAATTGACTTGTGATTAAAAATTAAGTTTATTTGTTAGATTGCAATCGGTTACGAGTATTTAATTTTCGTAATATTTCTAGTCTTTCACTTGCGACCTAATATAATTTTTATGTATACTAACTAAGTACCTAATCCCTTTATCGTTCGGAAAGTTTTTTCAACGCGCGGGGCTAAAGCGCGCTTGCGCATGCGCTTTTAAAAATGTACTGTTAGTCACTTATTTAATTCCAGCGCTTTACTAACACGCGTTGCAAAATGTGCTCGTGCCAACGTACTTTAATTAGGTTTTAGAATAGAATTGAATTTTATTTCGCTGAAGACATGGTGTGCTATAATTATTCTGGTTTTAGTTCCATAAAGAGGATCTACATGTTTTACCAAATTTTCTGTGTAATGTGATCAAAATTCTATTTTATAATGTCATATATAATAAATGACGTAGTTTAAAGATAATATTTGATACTAAAATTCATTTCTTAATATTTAAATCGTACTTACATAGTTTAAAATAATAATAAGTAAGTGTATCGTATGTAAAATATATTTGTTACGCTATTGGCTCCAATGAAATATCCGCACGTCGCGTGGGTACCCATCATGAAAATGGTGACTTTTTCTACTACCTATTTAAATTCTAATGATATTATCTGTAATAAACTTGAAATGGTTTGTGTTGTGTGATATAGTTTGTCACAATGGAGTTATGCTTGCGGTCATGTGAGTTCATATATATCGCAAGAACTTCCCGGTGTGGCCGCTACGGCGCCGTCGTGTTGCGCCTCCGTGATATAGCGGGGCTCCCGGCTGAGCTACACATTACACTGCGCTGAAATGATGTCTGCAAAGCGTGCACCATACGTAAGTACCTAAATCTAGCAATGAGTGAGCAATAAAATCAGATATGCCTGAATTCGGCTTCCAAGACGTGAACTTTTCTGAATTCAAATGTTTCGGGCCAACATGAGGTCAAACTGTGCGCATGGATTGCAGTGCACGCGTTGGAACTTGCGAAGCCCTAAGCACCATCAAAAATGCACAAGGTTTGTTGAATAGACAGTAAGAAATGATTCTTAAAACGTCTGCACGCTAAGTGCTTAAAGAGTAAGGCTCTTACATTATCTATATTTGTTTAAATTTTTAGAGAATTCTCAAGTGGCTGGGGCCGGGCGTGGGCGCCGGCGTGGAGCTGAGCTGAGCGGAGCAGAACGGCGCCGCGCTGCTGCTGAAACAGGTGGGTTGTATATTTCTATCAACTATCAACATGCCAGATGCCTTTCTCTACATCATCATCTAGTGAGATAGTTCCCAGAGGTATTGCCAACATTTATTAGTGTAATGCATTACTATACACTCATTTGCTTCACCAACACTCCACAGGGTCCTCAGGGTGGAGTATGAACTGTTTTTCCTCACGTTTAATTGTGTGTGTTTAGCAGTGGGATGGTTTGCATAGGCTTATTTATATGTATGCTGTTCCTACTTTTAATTCAGGCATATATACTGCACATCAAGATTTTTTAAATAAATAACCACTGTTACTATCCATGCAGTCCAAGAATAGGATTAGAAATGGCAGCTCATTGAGCCTTGTAGTATCAGCATGTGTGGTAGTTGAACCAACTAAAGTTAAAAGCAAGGGATCTGGCATGATGCTGTAGATAGATAGAAAACTTTGTCGTTGATTTGGATATTTATTAAAATCAAAGTATGTACCTAATTAAATTTTATAGCAAAGTATAATAATATCAGCCTACACTGCCCACTGCTGGGCAAAGGCCTTCTCTCGCAAATCGAGGTGAGAGAGATAAGATCATACTCCACCACGCGGACCCAGTGCAGATTGGTGGAGGCAGGTTTGTGGCCACCCGCTGTTGGACTTATCAAGCCGCCTTTAAGGCTTCCAACTCGGCTTAACAACAAAGTTTATCAATTTATAAATAATATTTATTCTTAGTAATTTGATCATGAGAAAGTACTAGATATTATTAAAATATAAATAACGTTTTAAAGAAAGGCAAACTGACTTCAAAAAATGCAGTGCCGGTTAGTGCAGGCCGTTACTTGGTATTGACTTCAAATATTTATTGTTTGCTTTTTGAAGTTGATGTACTTTTTTTAAAAAAAGTATTAAAATTACAATTTTAAGTAATGAGAAAATTAATTATTAATATTTATATACCTATATTATAGTATTCTGCTTAGTTCTACAGTAAGGTATCCACAGGATTGATATAATACCCATAATACATTTGTGCTGTTTGCTGCTAAAGAGGGAGTAATGTATCTTCAGTCGCAGGTCCAATACCAATGAAATTAAAACAGGACCACCTTAATAATACAGAATAATCAAAATCAGTCCACAATTGATGGAAGTATTGATGAACATATATAAAAAAGTATACATACAGCGAACCTAGAACCTCCTTCTTTTAGAGATTGGTTAAAAAATAGAATTGGATTAAAGTTAAGAAGCCCAAAAAATGCATAATGCATAGAGTAATACCTAATTTTTTTGCAGTTACTACTAATTAGTGGAATAGACTTCACAAATACAAATTTGATTTAATGTGTATACATCTTTGTCATCAGGTTCCATTCTGTTATATTGTTGATTTGTTTACATGGATTTATGTGAATTAGAATAGGGTACTTTTCTACTTTGTTTATTAATAATGTGGATTAAGTGGGTAGATAAATAAGATGCAACATACGCACTCTTGTACAATGGCTACCTAGCATACATTGAGTTGGTGTTTACTAAAGTTCAGGACTTAATACATTCCTTAGCAGGATAGCCAATTTAACTATGCGAGATCCTTTGTGGGGTAGGGAGAGGTACAGAGTTCAAACAGGTTCTTTCCTTACATACCTCTCTGGCTTTCTCCACTCTTATGGTTCTTCTGTTTCACTAGCCAATATAATGGAAAATATTTGAACTACTTTGTAATATAGGTATAATTTATTTAAAACTATTTAATCACCTGTACCTTTAGGAGCTCTGTACTGGCAGATAGCCTGCCCACCCTGCAAGAAAAATGCTTGATAACATATATAAAAAAAACCTAGTTCCACACTAGGAATTATTCTCGTGTTGTGACTGCATTTACAAACATGAAATTCACATGAACAAGCACCTAGGCCGAAAAAAATATCTATGAGACACGCAAAGACTTGTCCCGTGCGGGAATCGAACCCGCGACTAATCAAACCAGTGGGCGGAGCAAGTTACGCTCTTAACTACTCGAGCAAGCGGTGTCACTCGGTAGACATTAGATACATAGTGCGGTCGACAGCAGCGCCACCTCCCGAGTCTGTGTTACTTCTATATATTATTGGATAACGTAGCTATCTATAGTATTTTTCATGAAGGAAAGTGTTACATATAATGTAGGTACTTGTGTTCTTATTTGTTTAAATAAGTATTACAATGTAGGGTACATAGAGATTAACTGGAGTCTGGACAGGATTGTGTATGCTACCTAGCAGTAAACATGTGAATCGTTAAATTGTCTTTTATTAAATATAATAGAAAGGTACTGTAACAGTTGTTAGTGTCAAAGAAAATTATACTTTATTCAATGGCAATAAGAGGCATGACCTGTTTCTACACTCATGGTGTTATGCCTGAAAAGCATTGTATTAAATATTAATTTCGTTTGGCACTTAGAACTGTCACTACCCATCTTGTCGCACACCGGGTGCAATAACGTCGTAACTGCTAAAATTGGCAAAATGATATTTTGATCACCAATGATGTCAAACATGTGTCTGCATCCGGTGCCACAATATCATAAATATAACTCCTAAAATGACCTACTGAGGGCATAATGTCGTTGTGGTTTTGGCGGATTTTTGTCAACGCTAGTGCGAGAACGTTCTAATTGGTCAGTTGCTTGCGGCTTCCCGCAGGATGTGTTTGTGTGTAGGAGTAACAACGTCATAAAGGTAATTATGACAAATATTTCATACAATTTTGGGGCAATAATGACACAATTGAACAGTTCTGCTTTTGTGGTTCTATTTTCAATTACAAGCAGCAAGTGTTACTGTCATTTATTTATTTTTATTTATTTATTTTCTCACACATTTTTACAGTTACCATTACAGGAATTTCCAATTTAGTAGCGTAATTAACATTGATTATTTTTATAATAATTACAAATTAAATTAATTAGACATTAAAAATAAAACAACCTAATAAAAAAACCTAAATAAAACAATAATAATATTTAAAAAGAAACATAATAAATTGAATAATAAAATAGATTACCATTAAATATAAAAATTTCGAACAATTGTCAATAATTTATTGGATAGCATAAAACATGTAACGTTGCCTTTGCAAATTCGCTCATTGAACATGAAAAAACGTCCAGTTTAGTGGCAACCAGATTTAATGTGTGTGTGTGTGTGAATGATGTACGCTGTTGGCCGCGAGGCCTTTACAGCTTCACCGGGCTTAAAGGCGAGCGTGCAACCACTACGCTCTAGCCAGCCAGAAGGGCAAGAGGCGACATACTCGAGGGCGCCTCGAAGAGGCGCCCTCGGTGGGGACAGTCGCTATAGGGGGACGGGTGCACTACTAAGTGCACCGGTCAACCGCCGGCTATGGGAGGGGATCTACTACTACGTCGTCGTCGTCGCCTGTATTCTGAGCGGAAAGAAGGGATGACAAAGCATCGGGGGGGGTCGGTGAGAACATGTCGCGGCCGGCGGTGGCGGCAGGGGTCGGGGGGGAGATCGTAGTCGGCGGTGGCTACGATTAACGGATTCGCATGGGTAGATGCGTTCGCGAAGTGACGTGTTGACGCCTTTTTAATAAAGGCGCGAATAGGTTCGAGACCTAGATCGGAGTGGAGGTCGACGTTCCGTACGAACCAGGGGGCTCCTACGGCTTTACGGAGGAAGCGGTTTTGAACCACTTGGAGTTTATCGATGTGAGAGGCGGCCGAATGCCCGAACACAACACACGCATAAGTCATGATGGGTCGAACGCAAGTTTTGTAAAGTGTCACCTTATTTCTAAGGGACATTTTACTCCGCTTGCAGATTAACGAATGGAGACGACCGAGCACAAATGATGCTCGGTGACGGACCCGCTTGATGTGCGGGCCGAAGGACATGGTACTGTTTAGGGTGACCCCTAGATATTTGACCTCTTTGACCCAGGGAATGGGTCGGTCGAACATGGTCACTTGGCCGAGATTACTTCTAGGGCGGCGCAGGGAGTGGCGCGGGGTGGCACCTCTGGAGAAGAACACCGCAGCGCTCTTGTCCGGGTTCCAATTCCCCGGGAACCAATTCCCTAGGGAATTGGCGGATGCCTGAAGGTGTCTGGTAATGAAACCCTTATTCCTATGCGAGACGTAGAGAGCGGTATCATCCGCGAATAGGGCTAGATGCGCCTTACTCGAACGAGGAATGTCGTTCGTGTAAAGGCTAAACAGGAGCGGAGAGAGAACTGAGCCCTGTGGGACTCCAGCACTGAGGGAGTGGGAAGTGGAGCGCGTCATTTCGACGCGATAACGGAAGGCGCGATTCGACAAGAAGTCTCGTAAGATGAGCACGAGTCTGTCCGGCACACCCAATTGGTAGAGCTTGTAGATCAAGCCGTTGTGCCAGACTTTGTCGAATGCCTTCGCGACATCTAGGAAGAGGGCGCCCGTGTAGATGGGTTTGGGTCTATTGAGACCGGAGAGGATGTGCTCCGTGATGCGGTGCACTTGGTGGACGCAAGAGTGTTTGGCTCGAAAGCCAAACTGCTCGTCGATAAGGTTACCCCTGGACGTTACGAAGTCTTTGAGCCTCGCCAGAAGTAGGCGCTCGTATATCTTGGCCAGGGAGTTGAGGAGACTGATAGGGCGGTAGCTCGCGGGGAGATTGCGAGGTTTGCCGGGCTTGGGAATGCCTATGACGTCCGCCTCCTTCCACTTAGCGGGGAAGGTGCAGTTCGCCATGGCGGCGTTCAATATGGCTACTAAGAGGCAGATGAGTTGGGCGGGCAGGCATTTCAGAACGCGATTCGAAATGCCGTCAGAGCCGGGGGCTTTTTTAGTTTTTAGACCTATAATTAGATCATCGACCTCCGTTTGGGTGATAGGAGGTAAGGAATCGACGGGGGGGAGGGATGCCCTGCGCTCGACTTCCCTGTCGACCGCGTCGACGTGGGACTGGTCGACGGACTGAGAGCTGGGGGCCCACTGGCTCTCGAGGGAGTCGGCGAGAAGCTCGGCAGATTTAATGTATCGATTGTTCGTGTCAGAGGCGTAGTATCCAATAGCTTAGTTCTGCCGCGACGCACTGCGAACAAATGCGGTAGTCGGCGCCGCCGCACATAGTACCCCTGGATTGTATATATCACCTCAGAATACCTTAATCACGTAAGATGCCAGAGACAGATCTCTCCTAGTTTCCAGCTTGTTGTATCCAACCATGCCCAGCACAAACAAGGTTGGATACATCAACGGATAGAATGGATATATCCCGTACAATCTAAAGTATAGGTACCTTGTAAATTTATTTTGTATGCGCTCCGACATGAGACTATAGTTAGTTTCATGTGGAGCCCATACGGCCGCATTACACTCCAGCTGACTTCGTATTAGAGCATTATACAATATAGATATTGCTTTAATATTTCGGAATGTTCCTGCCCTGCGAAGTACAAATCCAAGACTTTTGTTTGCCTTTTTACAAACATTCAGTATGTGTTCGCGGAATGTCAACTGAGCATCCATTCGAACGCCAAGGTCTCGCACTGATTCCACCCTTTTAATAAGTGTATCATTCACCTTATAACTATAGTGGAGCGGTGCCCTTGCTCGACTATACGCCACTACTGAACACTTGGCAACATTAAACTGTGGCTTGTTACTGCTACTCCAATCAACTACTCTGTCGATATCCTGCTGAAGACGCCGACAGTCATCCTCAGTTACAATAGCCAGGAGCAACTTGAGGTCATCTGCAAACAATAAACACTTGGCCTCCTTCACTACTTCGGGCAGGTCATTGGTCATTATAATAAATTCTAACGGCCCCAAATTGCTTCCTTGGCTTACTCCTGACCTTGTGAAGTAAGGCTCAGTATGATATCCGCAGTAGTCCACATAATGTTGCCTGTCCCTCATGTAATTAGCAAAGAACCTAAGCAGCTTATTTGTGCAACCAACTCTCGCCAACTTTGATAACAGGATATCGTTATCTACGTGGTCACACGCTTTCCTGAAATCAAAGTAGGCGGCATCCACCTGGAACCCTGCGTCAATATGAGGGATCAAGTACGCTATGGCATTTAGCAGATTGCTGGTAGTGCTATATCCCGGTCTAAAGCCGTGTTGGGCGTCCGACAATTGCGGCGCTACCTGCTCTTGGACACTTCGTTGTATAGCAGACTCAAATACCTTTGCTGGAGATGACAGGATCGCCACTGGTCTAAAATAATTTACATCTGATCCCCCCCCCCCCCCTTTCGGTATTGGATTATCGCGAGTTACTTTCCAACGCTCTGGAAAATGCAAAGTATCCAGGCACAAGTTAAATATGTGTTCGAGTGGTTCTGCTATTACATAGCGACAATCTCGAATAACAAATGTCGGAATACCGTCAGGGCCTGCTGAGCGTTTCGGCTTGAGCCGGACCAGTGCTGACCGCACCTGCTCGAGCGTAAGCCGTGAGACGTGCACGCGCGCGCCACTCGTGCCGCCGCTCACTGCTGTCGCCTCAGCCACGTCCAATGACGCCGGCTGATTATTATATACCGAATAGAAATATTTCGCAAACTCCGTCGCACTCTCCGAGCCTGATAATACTACCCCATCCTTTATAATTCCTCTATTGTTATTAGATCCTTTCTTTGCCTTAATAGAGTACCCAAAAAGATTTTGGATCCCTAGCTAAATTATTCTCCACCCGCTCTTGATACTTTTTGTACTCCCGGTCAATATTTTCTTTAATTCGTGCCCTGCACCTAGAAAAAATATCGTAGTTCCTACGTGATCCACTCGACTTATATCGCTTATGAAGTTTCGCCTTTAATTGAATATCTCTAATTATCTCCCTCGTATACCACTCTGGATAACAATACCTATGGTCCACTGTCTTTTGCTGTTTTTTAGGTACACTAGTTTCAAGTATATTATTAAAAATCCTATAGAAATATTCTACCGCGTCTTCCGGTAATTGCAATTTATATATCGGACTCCAGTCTATAGACGCTAATAAAGAATATAATAAATTATAGTCAGCCTTATAAAAATTCCATTGTTGGTTTATTTTACTAGAGGATGCCTCACCGTCCTGTTTCATGGACAGTGTCGGAGCAGGGGCAGGTCGCCAGCTGATCGCAAGCGGCGGATGATATACGTCCACTGGCTCCAGGGGCGCGTCTGCCTCACATACCTGCATGTTGTCGCATAAGCAAACGAACACAGTACTAAATCCAGTTGTCGTCTATTGCAATTAGGAACATTATTTAAGTGAGCCAATTCGCAAAATGACATAAAATATTCAAAATAATTTTTATAATTCTCACTACTTGAATTTAAATTAAAATCACCTACAACAATGATATGTTTATACTTTACACATAATTGTTCGATTATTCCAAATAAAAGCATGTATTCACATTCATTACTACTTGGTGGTATATAAACGACACAACACAAAAACAAATACCTACATTTTACATGTACCGTCGCGCAAACTATTTCGAATGTACAGTTGTCAACATTGATGTCGTCGGGTACCTGCACTCGCCTCAGTTGCATTTTGTGTGTGGCCACAAGAAACGCGCCGCCTTGCTTGCGCCCATCCGCACGATCGCATCGTATTATCTGATAGCCAGCTGGTACTATTTCTGCGTCCATTATAGAATCGTTGCAACCGGTTTCCGTTCTTGCAAATATATCAGCACTAAGCGATTCAATACTGTTATGGAAAATATTTAGTTTCGTTCGAAGTCCTCTGGCATTCTGATAATATATATGAAAACCACTACTTTTCCTTGACTGGTTTTCTTGTGGGTCTCCGAAACCAAACCCATTCGCCAAATTCAGCATTTACAGGCCACCTATTAGGTTGACATAACATACCATACATTGACTCAGGTACAGAAATAATGAAGGAAGCATAATCTCTTTCTGTCTTGTGCTTGATCTATTCTATTTTGAGCGGCACGTTTGAGCCGCATATCTTTTTCACATGCGCTATTAATTGTTCATTTGTTGTTTCAGTAGTCAATCGCCACACGTGAAGATGCTTCTTTCTTTCCATAGCTTGTATTTCAGCCAAATCAATATTATTTCCTCTATGACCAATTTTAGACTGAGAGTTTCGCTTTTTCCTTTGAACCTTGATCCAATAATTTTCCTCTTCGTTACTATTAATTTCGTTCATAGATTTCATATTCAACTGTTCTACAGGCTGCTCGGCTTCGACGACTTTATGCACTAACGTTGTTTTCGTGGCCTGACACGTTTTACTAAAGCGGGTAGTAATATTTTGCTTGTTTACTTTATCAAAACTATTTTTCTGAGCCACCTCAGCGAATGTAGTTGGAACTTCCACTTTGTCAGTCATCTCCACTATTGGGTGTGTTATTTCTGCTGCGCTAAGGATATTCTTATCAGCTTGGTTCTGATTAAATGACAAATTCTTTTGGTCAAATTTTTCTTGAAGTACCTTCATATTTGTCTTCAATTCCGCCAGTTGGTATTTTGACGACAAACAAATCTCTTGAAGTTGTTTTATCATATTTGTTTGTACTTCTAGATGCTTAAACATTTCTAATTTAAACTCTCTAAATTCAGATTTTATTTTATTTGATTTATTTATTTTTAAGAAAGTTTACAGGCTGATAACAAGCTTCCACAGTTAGTTATGATGTTGTTACACACTAATTTCATAATAAATTTGAAAATAAAATAAAAAGAAAACAATATAAACAAAAAGGTATCCTCCGTAAAACAAATGATTAATAATTACTTAATGAGAAAAAAAAGAATAAACAAAAAACCACTTAAAGAAAGAACTTAAAGAATGCAACAAAAAAAAACAAAAAGGTACAAAAAACAACGGACAAAACTTGCAGTTTGAGTGCCATTTGCTCAGAAAAATTGTTCAGTTAGGAGCCGTCTTACCGTGCCCATGTTGGTACAAAATAAGTCAAGATTTAAGTCACGAGAAAGGTTGTTGAATGATCGCGTACTACGTAAGAAAAACGAATTTCTTCTATAATTGGATGTCGCAAAGGGAGTGTGGAGCAACGGTCGCTGTCTAAGAGCTGTTGGATTTGTGTTTAATCCTATTTTCGCGACTAGTTCCGGGCTATCGATAGAACCATTAGCAACACCAAGCAAGAAAGAAATATCGTTAATGAGTCGCCTTTGTTCCAGTGGTAAAAAGTGGTATCTTTGATGCTCTTTTTACTATGTTGTCTATGTGTTGGTTATAGAGAAGTTTACTGTCCTGTATGACACCTACATCTTTTATATTGCTAACTTTGCTTATTATCTGGTTATTTAGTATGTAATCAAAAACAATCACCGATCTTTGACGCGAGAATGTAATATGAGAGCATTTAGACACGTTTAACTGAAGTTTATTATAGGTACAGTATTTTTCGAATTCAATAAGATCAGCTTGTAACTTATAGGCATCTGATATACTATTGACAAGTTTATGAACCTTCATGTCATCAGCAAATAAAAGAATATAAGAGTTTTGGAAGCAGGTTTTAATGTCTGCAATAAATAATATAAACAAGAGAGGCCCCAGTATTGAGCCTTGGGGCACGCCAGAAGGGACATTGACCCATCTCGACGTATATCCCTGTAGTACTACAGCTTGCGTACGATTCTCTATATATGACGAAAACCACCTGTACAAATCGCCATGGATTCCAGCCTTTAATAGTTTTTGCAAAAGTAGTCTGTGATCGATACGGTCGAAACATTTACTATAATCTGTGTATAGTAAGTACATCGACCTGCGCCCGTTGCTCCATTCCTTCGGTAATAAATTCATGTGAAAGGATTAAGTTGGATGTTGTTGAGCGATTCTTGATGAAACCATATTGTTCGGCGCCAAGATTACATTTTACAGCCGCATATACAGCAGTATAAACAACTCGCTCCAGTACTTTAGCAAATAAACATATCTTAGATATGGGGCGCTAGTTTTGGACATCCGACTTATTACCTTTTTTGAGTACAGGGGTAACGAATGCAGATTTCCATACTTGTGGTACTATGCGCTCCGCCAGCGACCTCCGGTACAAAATGCATATCGGTACAAGAATACTATCGGCACAGTTGACAATAAATATGGGGGGTATAAAGTCTGGGCCACCAGATTTGGAAAGATCCAGTGACTTAAGCAAGGGTAATATACGAGAAGGGCAAATTTCAACAGTACCAATAGATGATATACATTCACTAACATAAGAGGTCCCACCAGCACTTACATTAGAGGCGATAGAATCAGGTTCTTGAAATGTAGAATGGAAGTAAGAAACAAAAAGATTGCTGATCTCCTCACCTGTACTTGCAGTCTCATCACGATATTGCATTAAACTAGGAAACATACTATTACTTCTCTTACTTTTTACATAAGACCAAAAAGATTTGGGATTATTTATAATAGAGGATCCTATTTTATTCATATATGTGGTAAAGCAAGATTTTTCCAAGTCAATGGCCCGTTGATAACGAAATGTATTCATAATCTGTTATTGACTCATCCGATACTTTACAACGGCTGCCGCGTTGTGTGTTTATCTAAGACACTTTAGATCGTACACTTTATCGCACTTTTCTTTGCAACATTTCATGTACAATCCATCTAGCACCTTGATACCACATGCTCGACAAGTCCTCTGCATTGCAATTATTTAAAACAATTTTAATAAGACACGTAGGTAACGATCACGTCAGCTCTGTTGGCGGGTCGGCGACGGATTTTTTACAAATATGTCAATATTGTCCCAGAAATATACTAAAGATAATCTATAAACAGTTGTAATTATTTATTTTTAATGAAGTCTAGATTTAATTTTATATCACTATAATTATAAATTATGGATGTATATACGGTACTTCAAAAATGTTATACGATTTATTCTTATTTACATACCTTTCTGGCTTCCTCCACTCTCATAGTTCGTCTCATACACGCTCGCCGGTTAGGGAGACTCTTGACTTTCCCTTCAGATAAGATACGATCTATTCGGTCATGGTAAGATAGTCTAGGTCTTCCTAGTTACCTACATCCTTCCACATTCGCATATATATGTGTATTTTCACTCTTTCTTCTGACATTCTTTCTATATGTTCAACCAATAGAGGAGGAATGGAATACCTTTTCTTATCTTTACACCGATACTATCTTTTATACCTACTGGCTTTCTTACTACGCCATTGCCAATACGGTCGGTCAGCTTCACTCCGCACATCTTCCGCAGAGCTCGCATTTCCACCGCATTTTTCCTACTTTCATTCTCCTACATACATACCCAGCTCTCGCTACCATATAGCAGCGTTGGGACCAGAACTTCGTTATGTATGGCCAGCTGCGCCTTTTGGCTTAAGTGCCGGCTCCCAAATAGCTTTCCCATTGCATCATTTACTCTGTTCCCTGCACTTACTCTTCTCTGTAGGTCAGCGGTGTATCCATCCCAAGGTGTATCCCATCCTTACTGAAGGCGCGTCCAAGATATACAAACTCATTCACTTGCTCCAGCACATCGTTACCAACCACAATCCTTGCATTCGTTCTGGTTTCTTCCGGTTCAAAAACCATAATCTTGGTTTTCTTTACATTCAAATTTAAGCCATTGTTCATGCAGTCGTCTTTCATAACTGTGACTAGTGATTGCAGATTAGTGGCTGTTGGCGTTATTAAAACCTCGTCATCTGCATATAATAGATGGTTTACCACTAGGTCACCCATTTGTACACCTTCATTCATCGCTTTCAGTCTTTGAAGACTTTTATCCAGATATATTATAAACAGTCTAGCGGACAACACTCAACCCTGCTTGACGTCGATTTCAACGTCAAACCAAGGTGACCTGTTACCACATAAGTGGACTGGACGGCTCGCAACAGACTGCCATCTATACCATACTCTGGCAAAATGTCCCAAAGTTTCTTTCGCACAACTCTGACAAACGCCTTCACCAGATCCACAAAACCGCAGAGAACCTTCCGGTCCACTGCTAGATGCTTCTCTACGATGTTGCGGGGGAAGAAAACTTGATCCGATAATCCTCTTCCGGACCTAAAACCTCCATGTGCCTCGCACAACATTCCATCGGACTTCTGGCGCATTCTCCGTTTAATAATTTTACCGTACACCTTGGCTGCCAAGCTGATCAAACTGATGGCTCTGTAATTGGCGCAGTGGTATTGTGAACCCTTGCCTTTATACAAGGGTACTATGACTGCGCGGCGCCAATCTGTAGGTCCTCCAGCAAAGGTTTGCAGGGACCTGGAAGGCGTCCCGGACACAAGTTCTAACATATTTGATAATCTCGGCAGATATCATGTCTACTCCCGCAGCTTTACTATTTTTCATACTTCCTATCACCCATTCAACTTCTTCCGTAGTGATGTCATCTGTTCATTCTGATGCCGCAAACTCACCTCTGGGTTCGTCTGTGGCACCAGTATCCGGGGAATCTCCATACATTTCTCCGAAATATTCATTCTACCGGCTTAGCATAGCTTGTATGGCTCCAAGAATGTTACCATCTTTAGATTTTATCTTTGCCAGTCTGGAGCCTAACGAATCATCTCGAGCCTTTCTCACCTTGCTCCAAAAGAGTTTAGTGTTGTTCTCGAAGTTCATCGCCAGCCTCTCCTTAATCGCACTGGCTCTTTCACGTTTTTCTTTCATTAAAGTTTTGGTGGCATTCTTGCATTGCCGGTATATTTCTTCATCTCTGTCAAACTGGCATTCAGGTTCAAAGAAAAAACATAGTTCTGCCGAGCTTTCTTGTTACTTTCTACGGAGCTTTGCAACTCCGCATCCCACCATGCATCACCTTATGCTGTACTATGCTTCTTTGAGTACTCACATACTTATTTCGCGGATTCTACTAAACTCTCTTTCAGGCTATTCCAGCATTCATCTACATTTGAGTCCGAACAACCTGGAGTCAAAAGCTTGTCCCGTCTTCATACATTCTCCTCACGCTCTCATCTTGTAACAAACCAGGACATAACGGGAAAATACGACCCGACCAAGAAACGATATAAATATTGAGGAAATATCTTTAATGCCTGCTTATACGTCTAATATACCGATAAGTGATAGAAAAAAACAAGATATGGTAGAATTAGTTAAAAAAAATTTTGTGCCGCCCTATCATGAACATTTTTATAAGCAGATTTAGTTTGCTTATTCTGATTTTTTGTTATGAGAACTGTGACTATTAAATGTAAAAATAATTAGGTACTAAGTACTCGTACAACAACAAAGACATTAAGAATGTCATTGTTATAAACTAGTGCAGTTAGTTTTTTCTACAAATTTTATATCTAGCGTATTAGTTTCTCATAAATGTCTGATTCCAGGTACTTAAATACAAGAAAATATTCATAATTCTGTTAGATTTTTATATGCCATTTATTTTAATAATAATGTTGATTATCGTTACCCACTGAAAAAAGTAAGTGAAGGGCTATTTTATAAATTAAGAGTTGGATTTTTCGTTTAGTTCCGCCTTTATGACGTTATTGCACAGCAAAGTTCTACTTTTAATTTAGCTTCCTGCGCAATAACGTCAGAAATGTAGGTATCGTGATTAAAAACAATAAAAATGTGCCACTTACTCAACGCTTTTATTTCTGAAACAACCTTAATTTTAAAATATAGAATTTAATCAATGTTTTGATCATTGATTTATAATAGGACAATAAATACATTTCACTTTAATAAAACGACAACTTTTAAATCGATCTCCTGAAAAAAAAACATCATTTGTTACTTATGACGTTGTTGCACCCGGTGTGCGTTATGTGAAAAATATTATAATAGTGAAAGAATTATTAAAATCTGTTGAGTATAGTTTATCTACTACAAAACGTTATGCTGGTGTGAAATTAGGTTTCCGATTTAGAAACACCACGCGGTGGGTTGTTTGTTGAGTGTGCCACTCGGGAGAGTTGACACACTCAACAAACGATTTGGACGCCGTAAACCAAATTGAATTATAGAATATACGGGTGGATTTTTGAGATGGGGCAGTAAGCACCGCCACCTCAACCGATGTAGCTAGAGGACGGTCTTAGGAGACTATCCTTAACTTTAAATGGGGCCACTTCGGAACTATAATGAGCCCGAAAAAATATACGTCAAGTGCACCACAAATCAAAATAGATTCACAAAATGACACTAGTGAGTCGTCTTTTAATTTTTCATTTAAATTGAGATTGAGATATTATTAATTGTTATAATTATTAATTTATAATTTTTAACGTTTTTTTTTGCTTTACTCTTGCTCTGTCTCGCTATATATCTGCAGAACCCTTGCAGGGTAGACAGAGAAGCATAGTTCCACAAAATGTTGCATCCGCCAATTCCCTAGGGAATTGGTTCAGGAAGTGGCGTATTGAGGTGAACCCGGACAAGAGCGCTGCGGTGTCCTTCTCCAGAGGTGCCACCCCGCGCCACTCCCTGCGCCGCCCTAGAAGCAATCTCGGCCAAGTGACCATGTTCGACCGACCCATTCCCTGGGTCAAAGAGGTCAAATATCTAGGGGTCACCCTAAACAGTACCATGTCCTTCGGCCCGCACATCAAGCGGGTCCGTCACCGAGCATCCTTTGTGCTCGGTCGTCTCCATTCGTTAATCTGCAAGCGGAGTAAAATGTTCCTTAGAAATAAGGTGACACTTTACAAAACTTGCGTTCGACCCATCATGACTTATGCGTGTGTTGTGTTCGGGCATTCGGCCCTCTCTCACATCGATAAATTCCAAGTGGTTCAAAACCGTAAAGCCGTAGGAGCCCCCTGGTTCGTACGGAACGTCGACCTCCACTCCGATCTAGGTCTCGAACCTATTCGCGCCTTTATTAAAAAGGCGTCAACACGTCACTTCGCGAACGCATCTACCCATGCGAATCCGTTAATCGTAGCCACCGCCGACTACGATCGCCCCCCCGACCCCTGCCGCCACCGCCGGCCGCGACATGTTCTCACCGACCCCCCCGATGTTTTGTCATCCCTTCTTTCCGCTTAGAATACGGGCGACGACGACGACGTAGTAGTAGATCCCCTCCCATAGCCGGCGGTTGACCGGTGCACTTAGTAGTGCACCCGTCCCCCTATAGCGACTGTCCCAACCGAGGCGCCCTCGAGTATGTCGCCTCTTGCCCTTCTGGCTGGCTAGAGCGTACTGGTTGCACGCTCGCCTTTAAGTCCGGTGAAGCTGTAAAGGCCTCGCGGCCAACAACGTACATCATTCACACACACACACACACACACTAGACCGTCCTATTAGTCCTAGTGTTTTTTTAGCGTACAAACAGGGATAGTTTAAGAAAAGTATTATTATTGCTTAGTGGTTAGACCGTTGGACTGTGTTACGTATTTGGGAAGGGACAAGTGAAACACGGGCGGGTTGGTAACGTATTGCCGTATATTTCCGAACAAGCATCGCGGACGCAGCCGATATGCATACCCTATATCTATATACATAACATTTCTCCCATCTTATGGAAACACTGCTTACCTAAAATCCAATTAGGAATTATACTTAATTATTTAAAAGTCCATACATAAAAAGGTTAATAGTTTTTCTTTGGGATCGGACGCGACAAAATGTGTGACGACCCCGACCTTGGGCTTGCTTCATGTTCAAGCTGGGAATCCGCTCTCTGTGCGTTCTCGTTATCGGCGGTTGCATCACAAAACTCCTCATCGTCAGACCCCTCCTCCGGAGTGTTCACTACAGACTGAGTCAGAGCATCTGAAGTCATCTGGTCGCAGTCTCTCTCCTCGTTAACATTTAAAGTTCCATTAATTTGATTCCCGTTATAAATTGTTTGTTGGCTGGGCACGTCTGTGGTCGTTTCATAAAAATCCCGGGTCGATTGGGGCAACACACTGTCTCTCCGTACGGCGGCATTAGCACCACATGGATCATAGTTGTTGCGGATAGCAACCTTTATATAATGTTCACTGATTTTTTGTTTCTTATATTGAACTGAAGTTACATAGCCTTTTATAAAATATGTTGTTTTACTAGTTCTTTTTATTACAATGCCCCTTTTCCAAGTGAAGTGTTTACTAGCATAATATTTTTTATACAATACAAAATCACCTGGTTTAAAACATTGTGTATTTTTCCCTCCATACGCTTTACTCTGTGAACACTGTTTACATTTCACTACATCAGCAAGTGTCCGATGAGGACGACGGTGTTTTTGGTTCCGTTATTAAATCTAAGCGCGAACGAAGTTTGCGCCCAAATACTAGTTCTCACAGTAATGCACAGTGGGCATTCCTAAGCGGAATAAAGAAATAAAATCTCTGCCTTAAAGCGGCGGCCCACCGTCATTATTAATGTAAACATCTAGTAAGCATGTTATGCCTTTATAAACAAAAGCTAGCCGCGCTATTCCTAAACAAAGGATATTGTTTCCTGTATACGTTAATAAACGTTTATTGGTTTTAGGCAGAGGTGCATTGTTAAATTACTTCCTATAAGTTTGTAAGGAAATCGCAGTAACGGCTGACCCACTATCGAATTGAAACCTCATTAGCACTCCTTGGGCACTAACGTCTACGGTCATCGGTTCCCCACGAAATGTACGAATGTTAAAAAGCTCACCGTCATCGCCGTCCTTATAGACACTTTCATCTTCTACAAAGTTAATTTTTTTACACATTCGACGTAAATGACCTTTTACGTTGCATTTCTTGCATTTATATTATATTTATGGTTAGCAAATCGACACTGAGCCGCTACATGATTGTTGTAACCACACACTGAGCACAAAACCTTTTCGTTAGCACTGGGTCTGGCCGTAATTTTAAACACCTGGTCGGCACTCATGACCGCCGCCGCTCCGGCGCGCGCGCAGCGCACGCTTTCTGCTACATCCACTGCCTTTGCCAGCGTTAACTCCTCCGGATCCTGAGCGCATAACTTCTCTCGTTCTGTTCCCGGCAGCATGCCCATTACGAAATGATCCCTTAAAGCTTCCTCTACGTTAAGGAATCCACAATGTGCCATGAGCCCTCGAAGTCTTGCCGCCCATTGAGGGTAGGTTTCACCCTCGTTTTGCGCCGCGGTATATAATTTATACCTATCTCCGAATCCGCACCTCTTTGGAGTAAAGTGGTCATCCAACAGCTTCAGTATGTCTTCAAATGGAATTGTTTGCAATTCTTTGGGTAACGCTAAATCTGTAGCGAGCTAATACGTGGACTCGCTCAGTCCGCTCAGCATTATCGCTCGCCGTTTGATACCGGACAAATTCTTAGTTTCGCCAACATCGTTTGCGAGTAACCACTGGGTGAGGCGATCTTTATACACATGCCAATTTTGCGAATTGTGGTCAAAGTTGGACAGTATTCCAAATTGAGCCATGATGTCGCAACTTTTTCCCTTTTTTGTGTGTTTGGACAAGTGAAACACTGGCTGGTTGGTCACGCACTGCCGTATATTTCCGAACAAGCATCGCGGACGCAGCCGATACGCATTCCTATATCTATATACATAACAGACTGAAAACTCAGATGTCTCGGATTCAAAGCCAGGTACGCTTCTCTGTTTTTTCAAAGGCATATGCGTATTGAAAATTAACTATCACTTGCTTTAACGGTGAAGGAAAACATCGTGAGGAAACCTGCACGCATAAGAGTTTCTCTAAGATGTGTGAAGAGCGCCAACCAGCACTGAGCCAGCGAGGTGGACTATGGCCTAAACCCTCTGTTTGAGAGGAGGCTCATGCCCATCGGTGGGACAGTTTCTTGAAAGAGATGATATTATTTTATTTATAATTTGTGTTCTTCAAAAGATGACGTTAGATTTTTAATTATGCCTCTTCACAGTTTGAATGAGATTTGATGAGATTCTACTGGACGCGTCGCTCCCATTTTGAGCTCACGTAATTGATGGATGCCCATAATATTAGTTAAGATACATAATAATAAAAAATCCTATCACAACCAATACAACACATCTACAAGTTTAATGCTAATAATTTCTGCCAGGAGTTTGTTTGTACACACTACACATAAATAGTTCAATTTAATTTCAATTTAAATAACAATTAGGAAAAAAAAACCAAGATTTGACTAAATTCATACTGATGATTAGGTCACTTGATTAAAGATATTGAAATATCGACATCTAATTTCAGTTGTACATAAACCCCTGAGCGTGAGACCTTGCTAGACATATTTGTGAAGCTTTTAACAAGCTTTTACTTCACTTGCCCTGTTCGTCTGTCTGTCTTTCCAGTTCACATTTTGTAATCCATTTTTATAAGCTTTTATTTAACTTGCACTTCGTATGTGTCTGTCCTTCTGCTTCAAATTTTGTGATCCCTTTGATTGATCTTAAATTTGGCATACATATGTAAGTTCACTGACTATGCAATAATATGGTAACATGAAGCTGATAACTACCCGGCAACCCCCCTCGTTGAATTGGTATTGACACTTGTCTGTTCATTCAGATGATGAAGCTGGAAGATGGTCATAGGAACTTCTCGATAAACAATATAGCTTCGTCGTGTTTGGGGCCGTTGAATATGTTTTTATTTTATACAGATGGTGTCCAGGACTTGGGTGGAGCCGATAGGTGGCGGAAAACACGTCAAACTAATCAGCATAAAGTTAGTTTGTATGACTCGTAGCTGAAGCTATGGTACCTGGCATTATAGACATTACATTTACATGTTAAATTTAAAATAGCGAATAATAAAACATCTGTTAGTCACTAGCTGATAATCTTTTGTTGTTCTTAACTTAGATTATATGTAAGTTTACCTTGTGTATCTGTGTGTCTTTTTGTGGTATTATAGCTCCTAAACGGATGACTGATTTTGACTTAGTTTTTAGTACCTAAAACGAAACCCTTATACGATCACTTCGTTGTCCGTCTGTCCGACGGTTATCACCTTTTTTAGGGTTTTTTTTTCTCAGGAACGGCTAAAGGTATTAAGTTGAAATTTATACCAAATACGAAGGTCTACGGTCCCCTACTAGTGTAAACCCAAGTCCTAAGTACACCCAAACAAAAGATATGCCCATTTAAAGTCACTCATTAGAAATTATATAGCACTTCCCGTTGACCTAGAATCGTAAAATTTGGCAAGAAGCAAGGTTTTAAGGTACTAGTAAAGGAAGAAGTGAAAATCGCAGGAAGTCGTTGGATGCAGGTGGCGTCGGACCGGTTACGCTGGAAAGCGATTGGGGAGGCCTATGTTCAGCAGTGGACAAGTATAGGCTGAGATGATGATGATGAAAGGAAGAAGTCCGATATTTTATTTTAAATTTATATACACCATGAAACTTCTCAGAGACGTCGCCCAAATTAGCCTCCTAAGGACAATGTATTTCTCCCTGTGTCAGTCAATACTATCGTACTGCATCCTAGCATGGGGCGGTGCGGCCACCTCTCACCTTATTGGTCTAGAAAGAGCTCAGAGGGCAGTCCTAAAAGCAATGCTTAAACGACCCTTTCTTTACCCTACTGTCTCACTTTTCAATGAATCTCAGGTTCTGAGAACCTGATTCATTCAGAACGTTCAGACGTCAGAAGATTATTTTTCCTTAAGGCTATACTTGAATGTCATAAAGAGTTTACACACATTCCGGACTTAGAACGTCTAGCTAAGAAAAGGGTATTCCTAGTGCCAGTACCTGCAACTGAAACTTCATCTGCCCAACGTTTCAGTTCATTTCTAAAACCGTTTTTGTATAATAAATTCAATAAATTTAATAAAATCTTCGGTTTGAATTACTTTTAGGCTAAAACTAAAATTACGGCAGAACTTCTAAAGTGGCCCGACCAAGTTATTGAAGATTTTATGAAAATTGATATATAATAATTTTAATACTTATATAGATAATTATATTAGTTCCTAAACCTACAATAATACTTGTTTTTTAACTTCATAATTTTATAGCTTTGTTTTTTTTATGGTAAATTTTATTATTATAGTTTTCGTATCCCTTGAATGTACCACAATCCATCTTTTATTATGCATAAAACATACATTAAATCAATGAAAAAAATTACACACTACCATGTATGTGACAAAATACACTTCAAATTATTTGTCTTACTGAATGTCAAACATAACCAGCAAACGATGAAAGAGTTTTTACAAAAAACATCGCTTACAAAGAAGTTTTGTATCATTAATTAAAATATCGAAATAGGTATGTCAAGTTCAATGGACAGCATTTTCTTCATTGCATGGTTTTTTGTTACAATTAAATAAAATAAAAAAAGATATTCTATTTATCTATCTATCTATATCATCACGCCAGATCCCTTGCGGGGTAGGCAAAAAGTACAGAGTTTCAACAGGTTCTTTTCTTACATAAAAAAGGTATTCTTTATTTTAATCATGTTTTTTTTTTAAATTTAAATTATATATTATTTGTTTGAAAAAAAATAGGCAAATTAACGGTGTACCCTTGGCGAAATCTGTGATTATAGAAGTATAGTCTTTGACAATAGAACCTTAATAATGTTCAAACTTATAATTTAAATTAATTATAGTCGAATTTCGACCAATGGGCGACCACTAGTTAATTTAATTGCAAATTGTCGGGCGAGCAAAATGTAGTTTTTCTATAGAACATTTCCCAGCATCAGTCCGAGGCCGAGGTCGTGCCCGGTACAATAGCAACAGCCTCGCCCCTATTACATTGGCACCTTACATTCTCAGCAATAAGTTGGTGTGCGCACATAGTACACCTCTTAGCCGCTCCCGCTTGGGGAATGTAGGCGTCCCGGTGTGTGTGTGATTTTTTTGTCAACAACGTTGTTCATTAAAATTGTAAAATATATAAAAATAAACATCGTCACACCTGTATTCCCCCAGGTCGGATGTTAGGTCTCATGCAATAGGGAGCAAGCCTAATGCCGTCTATCGGGCACAATACCAGTTAAAACTGAAAGTATTTCTATCGAAAAATTACATTTGTTCTGACCTGGGATTCGAACTCAGGACCTCGTGATCGCTACGCGCATTATTCGCCAATAGACTAACGAGGCATAGGTAGCTTTTTAGAAGCTTTTGTGTCCGTATGTCTATCTGTCTTTCTGGTTCAAATCATGTAATCCATTCTCAAGCACTTCGGGTATTTTATTTATTAGTTTTATTTTATTTTATTAAGATATCCAATAGCGTTTGACAATAGACAGCATGTATCCGACTGAGCTGAAATTTAGCATACGTATGAAAGTTCGGTGAAAATGCAATAATATAGTACATACCATGGACCCAGCTCCAGGATAGTCTTTTGATGGGGTCGAAAGGTGGCCACGGGAACACCTCGTGTTTAGGCTTGTTAGATTGGTATTGACAAGTACTATACAACCAGATGATGTTGAGGATTTGATACCCCCGCCGGGTTTGAGCTCGTTGGATTTGTCTTCACGAGTTCTGTAGACCCTGATGGTGTCCAGGATCTGATGATGGAACGAAAGAGAGATGGAAGAGTGGTCAACGGAACTACCCAACTACTCAACATAATCCCACCGTGTTTGGGTTCGCTGGATTTGTCTTGACGAGTTCTATAGACTCTGATGATATTCAGGATCTGATGATGGAACCAGAGGGTGGCCAAAGGAACTACCCAACATAACCCCGCCGTGTTTGGGCTCATTGGATTTGTCTTGACGAGTTCTCTAGACCCGACGAAACTACAATTTGGCGCTGAAACTGGCCGAAACTGAACTCGGTACGAAACCCTCAGAGCGAGAGTCCTACTTGCACTTGTCCAGTTATTCTTTTTATAGTTTGTAAGGTGTTTTGATATAGAGTGATCTTAGTTGAAGGGATTTGATAAATTTTTACTGGTCTGATCGATTTTAAATGAAGTATCGTATGTTAGTTACAATAACGTGGTCCACTTGACCTGCTGCTGCAGCATCATCTCGAATCAGCAGGATACCCAACTCCTTACCAGCTTACAGCGTCGCTATCGTGTTTGGACTCATTGAAATGGTCTCAATAGTTGGTTAAAGATAGATGGTGATCACTGTTTGATGAGTCGGGAGTATTTAAATTGTTGATTTGATCTTGGTTTTAAAAAGATCTTTAAAAAATTTAATGATTTGTACGTGCCTGTTCGTGTAATCTGATTGCTGTTAAGAAAAATAAATTACATACTTTAAAATATATCTAATACGAGTGCCGGTGCATCGCGTTGTCTTGAACAGCTTTGCTCGGTTGTAGGTTTGTAGCTCGCTTCGTCGCTGCGAAGCTTCCAGCCCACAGGGACTAAACTCATCGTCTTGTACTTTCTTTCTTTACTATTGTTTCGCGCCAGTTCCCTCTGATACTTGTTCAATAGCTTCCAGCACGTCTGTGTACTCGATTCTGTTTGTGTCGGGTGTTATTGTGCTTTTCTTTCTTTTCCATAAAAGTACATAGAAATGTTGCGAGGTACAAGGTACTGTTTTGCTATTAACCTCTAGACGACTCTTCGCATCCAGCTTTTATCCGCGCCATTCACCTGGTTATCGGTTTATCTTTTAGGGGGCCTGGCCATTTTCTTGGTATCCCGTACTCCACGTATCCCGGTACGTGGTCGCCTTCCAAACCTTCCTGCTCCAACGGCCGTCAGTGACACACAAACCCGTTTTCGTGGTGAACTTTCTGTCACATATTGTACAGGGCCAATCCTCAGTTCCATATTGACTCTGTTCCAGCATGTTATGGCGGCCCTTGTGGGAGACGGTTCGTGGATTATTTTCTTTGTACTTATGGCTGCGTAATAAACCTTTGCCACTACTGAAGCCACAGGGCCAGGCTACTTCCGCGCCACCCTTGGGACTATTAGGACTAGAAATTTAGTTTGAACGGATGGATCCATTTGCCGGTATGGCGGTCAAAGTTGTGTGAGCCCATTGTCGTCCAGATGTGGGTTAAGTTCGTGCTTCGCGTTGCATTCAAAGGCCACCACTTGGACGACTGTTGCGGTCGCTTGGTGTGGTTCCTGAATAGCGTGCGAAGTACTTTATTAAGCGCTGTACACACAAAACAGTACGTCGAATGCAAATACACACGCGAACTTATCTTACTTCTACTGCTTCCAAGTCGCTGAGTTACTTGTAGTACGAGTATCCGTATATCGATGCTAAAGTCGCCGGTGTATTCCACTTAGATCGCTTGTTCTCCGATTTGATCACTATCGCTTCCGAGAAGAGACTGTGTCCGTCCCCGCGCTCGGTGTTCCTTTAATACTCGTATGAAAGTTCTAGAACGGACGCGAACCCTCTAAGTACATTGATAAAAGTACATCGAACAATAGCCGACGCGGCCCACAAAGCGGTATTATTATTACATACCTATTTGCGCGTGAACGAATAGGTACTTATATACCGCGACCGCGCGCCGGCGATAATTAAAGGGGTGGAACCTTCTAGACGTTTCAGCAGTTAAGCGCGGATTCTAAATCTTTCTAGACAGATCACTATGGGACCTAAGTGTGTGTTATGCGTTTTAGAATCGACATCCCCCGATAAAGACTTCAAGATATCGGGGTATGTTCGGGTCGTAACAATATCTTGTGATTCATTTATTAAGCGTTTACGGGTATCCGAAATTACGGGTAGCTGAAATTTGGGTGACAATGCAATAACAGGATACCATGGAGCTGGTCTGATGATGGAGTTGGAAAGTGGCCATAGGAACATGTAAAGTATACAATTTAACCCCCTCGTGTTTAGGCTTGGTGGTATATTGGTATTGACAAGTACTATACAACCAGACATTGTTCAGTGTCTGATGATGAAGCCGAAACCAATGAAACCACTAGTGTCCGACCGAAGCTTCGGCTTAGGCTTCGCCTTCGGCCACCTTCGGCCAAATGTTCGTTTTGGCCAAAATGGGCCGAAGTTTTGGCCGAAGCCGAAGTTTCCAGCAAACACCGACATTAACGATCTATTACGATTTACGACTTGCGAATGTTTTGAAGTATCTCGTCCGGTGATGATGTCAAGGCCCCGCGGCCAGCAGCGTGGATCATTTATACAAAGCTTTTAAGTAAATAAATATTTACAAGTAATATTATTTCAGAAACTTGGTGTAGGTAGGTCCTGGACTAATATACAGGATCTGTGCTAAGACTGAACCTAACTATGTGCAATCACAAAATAAACGCGTGCGCAGCGGCGGCTAACAGCTAGTTGTTGACAATATTTGAATTAGGGGTGACAGAGATGAATATGAAAGACGTATGTCAAGGAAAATGATGATTTAGGTATGATGTAGATGACGCTGCACAAAAGATTTAAGATTATTATAAGATTAAGATAACACTGCTTGTCTCGTATTGGACATAACGGAAATCCGACTAATATTGTAAATGGTATGTTTGGATGTCTAATACTCAATTTTGCAAAAACGGCTGAACGGATTTGGATGGAATTTGGCACACAGATAGTTTATTAACATACAGAAATACACTGAAAATCCACCTGAATTATCATACAGGATACTTTTTATACCCGAAAAATGTAAAGTTCCTGTTTAAAGTCACCGCGGGCAAAGTCTCCAGCTGGTGCTATATTTCCCCAAATTACATTCAAGTTCTTTAATGAGCGTGTGTCTTAGGCGCGTGCTAATATTAGAAGGGTCACTCCTTCGTTGCAAGAAATCAACATGAAGTGGGTTGTGTTAAAAATTAATAAATTAGCTATTCGGTGGCATGACTAGTTGCATGAGAATACGAGCAGGCGCGCGTGTTAGATATTTAATATTTTACTAGTATTGATTACTAAGATAATACCATAATATTAAGTATAAAATTGATTAAAGAATTTGAGTAAAGACTTTATGATGTATTTTGGTTAAATACCCAATACATAATTAGAAAAAGTATTTATAAACTTCCGTTGTTTATGAATTTATTTAAATATGTGATTGTATTGACAACTTGGTAATTTTATAAGATGTTTTAGAAAAAACTGATGGGTATAAAAGTGGGCTAAAACTTATCAATTTTCCACAAGATTTTAATATATGTGCAGATACTAAATATTGTAATAATTTGTATCATGGGCAAGTGCTGAGTAGGATGTATGCGGATATAGTAACTGTTCTCACCGAGGCAGCTAAAATTACTTATAAAAAACGACTTCATAGGAAACCTGGGTATACCATGGGTTGGAATAAATATGTGGCTGGATCCCATCGTGAGGCTCAAGAGAAGTATAAGATGTGGATCCTACATAATAGGCCTCGTGAGGGTATGGTATATAAGGATATGGTTGAAAGTCGTAAAGTATTTAGAGGGAAGCTAAAGTGGTGTCAAAACCACCAAGAGCAGATACGAATGGATATTATTGCGGCTCAACATGCTTCAAATGACTTCTATAAGTTTTGGAAATCCACTAACGCACTTAATGCAAAACCAGCTCGACCTGCATGTGTTGAAGGGTGTTCGGAGCCTGTTGATATAGCCAATATGTTTAGCAAACATTTTAAGGTAGCGTCTCCTTTGGCACGGCAGAGGGGGATGGATGATTTCGTGGCCTATTGCGGACCTGGTGAAATTCAATGTAATCCTAAAAATGGAAAGGGGGAAGTCACCCGGCCATGATGGTTTAAGCATCGAACACCTTAAACACGCAGGACCACACTTGCCGCGAATTTTGTCCGTGTTTTTCTCACTGTGCATGACTCATTCGTACCTACCACATGACCTAATGAAAACCATTGTTGTACCAGTAGTTAAGAATAAGACTGGAGATATAGCGGACAAATGTAATTATCGACCTATCTCGCTGGCAACAGTTTTAGCAAAAGTCTTTGAAAGTTTGTTGGATTCGTGTCTAGATAAGTACTTACATCTGCATGATGCACAATTTGGTTTTCGAGCTGGGCTTTCAACGGATACTGCAATCTTGGCTCTTAAACATACCGCTCGTTATTATGCGGATCGAAGGACTCCTGTGATTGCTTGTTTTCTGGACCTTTCAAAGGCTTTTGATCTCGTGTCATATGACAAGTTATGGAGGAAAATGAGGGAAAGAGGTATACCGGATGCTTTGGTAAGAGTCTTTCGATTTTGGTACAGTAACCAGGTAAATAGTGTACGATGGGCTGATGCCTTATCTGATGAGTACAGCTTGGACTGCGGAGTGCGACAGGGGGGTCTTACATCACCCAAACTCTTTAATCTATATATGAATGACCTAATTGTTGGTCTCAGCAACGTGCATGTCGGATGTTACATAAACAATGTGTGTTTTAATAACCTGAGTTATGCAGATGATATGGTACTGCTGGCACCAACAATTGGGGCTCTCAGGAAATTATTGCTTATCTGCCAGAACTACGCACTGAGTCATGGATTGTCATACAATGTCAACAAAAGTGAATACTTGGTCTTTAAGGCCGTTGGAAAAAAATCGGATACGCTTCCACCCGTTACTCTAAACGGCGTACAACTAAAAAGGGTCAGTGCTTATAAGTATCTAGGGCATTACGTCACCGACGACCTTAGGGATCAAGTAGACATTGAACGGGAGCGCAGGGCATTGGCGGTGAGATGTAATATGCTGGCACGCAGGTTTGCTCGGTGTGGTGGGGGGGTCAAAATCACCTTGTTCAAAGCATTTTGTCAGACTCTCTACGCCGGCAGTCTGTGGGTTAGCTGGACATTGAAATCGCTAAATGTCCTGCGCGTACAATACAATAATGCTTTTAGGGTGCTGATGGGGTTGCCGCGATATTGCAGTGCATCAGCTATATTCGCTGAAGCGAGGGTAGATGGTTTTGATGCTATCTGGAGAAAACGAACTTCCTCCTTATTGAATCGCATTCGTGGCAGCAATAATAGCATTCTAAGAGTAATAGTTGAACAATACGACTCCTTTATAGTGGGCAGGTTAGTGAAGAGGGTGAACTCTCCACTCATCACATATATAAATTAAAGCACGGTTATATACAGGCTGAACTGATCAGGTAAGGGTATCTGATTTGGATTTATATTGTGATAATGGATTCTATATTTAATTGTAATTGTATATTACTAACACTTAGACCTTAAGCCTACTAACCGATAATGGACCACATTGTTGTCTGATAAAAATAAAATAAATTAAATTAAAAAATAAAAGGCCACGTAATTTGAGAAACAGTTCAGTTTTTAATCGAGAGCGGATAAGCAAGTTAAGTACCTTTTTATTGTGACTACTGTTATATATTGTTATTATGCCCGTCTTGGCATCTGATCCTATGATGTCCGTATATATTGTATTTTATTGTGTGTGCCATTTGACTTGAGTAATAAACTATATGTTTCATGTCGATAATCTGGGTTTCTTTAACTTCTAAATTGCTGTCCCTTTTATTTCCTTATAACATAATTTAGTATAATCAGTAAATAACAATACTAGTGACTTAACATAAAACATTAAATAACTTAGCCGATATCTTAATTCTACCATTTCTAACACGCGCGTACACACGGCTGAATTAAGATTAAAAAACTTGTTCATGCGTAATAAATGAAGACAGAAGCCACCCATCAACTCTCCATATTCCATATGTACGTCGGAGAGAACCCATTCTCCCGACATCGTCAGCAGTGGTCACGGGTCTGGTGGCGCCATTGGGCTTAAGTGCTATCACAAAACAAGGATTATCCGTTCCGTACAATTTAGTTGTTGTTTTATACGAAGAGTCACTTCTGCAATAATTACTTCAAAGTTACATCTCCGTAAAACACTCCACAATGATCTACCGATCAGCAGCAGATTTTTAATAGCAACCACCATTACTCATCTGTCCCTCATTACTCTACCATTACCACCATTACTCCCCTCTGTTCTCATTGAATGAAATTATTGGATTTGGCATTTTGGATTTGATTAAAAAAACACTTAACAAAAGAAATAAAAAACCTGTAACAAAATGGGAGTGAAGCATTCGAAGGGGTTGATATATAAGAAAAGAAATTACGGTAATGAAAAAAATAACGGAATTAAATAGAGGGAAGTACTACGAGTGCGCACGACGTATTTGGAGGTATGAGAAATGATTTTAATGACTATTTTTCCAGGGACCCTGAAGTGTGCGTTGTGGTGCTGTGCGCTGCTGTGCTGTGCGGTGTGGTGCTGTGCGGTGTGGTGCTGTGCGGTGTGGTGCTGTGCGGTGTGGTGCTATGGTGTTCTGTGCTGTGCTGTGCTACAACGGTACTGTAATAATGTTTCAAAAAGTAAGCCGACAATACACGACCGACCCGTTGCGGGCGAAGCACTCAGGGGTTGATTTATTATTTGATAGCGATATTAGGATTCCAGGAAAAAAAAAGGTAAAAATAAAGTTATGACAAGCAAACAATGAAGGATAAATAAAGTGTAGCATCAGGAGGGTTGATCATGCGATCATGCAAGCGGTGGGCTGCTAATGGCGGCTATATTAGGAATCTGTAAACCATTGCACTGTGGGCTGTTGGGGTATCAATGAATATTGACGGAAGATATTTCCAATTTCAATATGAAACAATGATTATGAGAAAAAAAATGTGAGATTAAAAGGAGGGATATAGTACGCGTACGTACGACGCATGTTGAGTTGATAATTTTATACTACTAATATTACGCAGTGGTTAAGAGCTTAACCCGCTCCGCCCACTGTCTAATAGTCGCAGGTTGGATTCCCGCACGGGACAAATCTTTGTGTGATCCACAATTATTTGTTCCGGTCTGGGTATTGATGTATGTGGACTTTCATGTTTGTAAGCGCACCCACGACACGAATAAATCCTAGTGTGGGGCTACGTTTAAAAAAAAATTAAGAATTATGAATGAAGTAAATATGTGTAGATGTGTGTGACTCAATCACGTAAAAACGGCTGAACGGATTTGGATGAAATTGGACACACAGATAGTTTATTACCTGGTTTAACACAAAGGATACTTCTTATCCAGAAAAATATTAGGTTCCTGTTGAAAGTCAATGCGGACGAGGTCGCAGGCAGAAACTATTAGAAAATAATTTTTATATGACAGTTTTTCAGGGCCCCTGGAGCGTGCGGTGCGCTGCGCTGCGCCGCGCTGCGCTGTGCTGTGCTGTGTCATGAAGACGAAGCACCCGGAGGGTTGATTATAATTTTACAGCGATATTAGGATTCCGTGAAAAAAGGTAAAAATAAAGTTATAACAAGTAAAAAGCTAAAATAAAGTAGCCTCCGGAGGCTTGATGAAGGAAACGATATTAAAAATCTGTAAAAAAAGAAGGCTATTATATTAGGAATCTTCAATAGGGGTGAGCGAGTGAGTGAGTGAGAGTGAGCCAATCCTTATTCCGAAGTTACGGATCCAATTTGCCGACTTCCCTTACCTACATTATTCTATCGACTAGAGGCTCTTCACCTTGGAGACCTGCTGCGGATATGGGTACGAACCGGCGCGACATCTCCACGTACATCCCTCACCTGAATTTTCAAGGTCCGCAGAGAGTATCCGGACACCGCCGCAAATGCGGTGCTCTTCGCGTTCCGAACCATATCTCCCTTCTATAGGATTCCATGGAACTCGAACGCTCAGGCAGAAAAGAAAACTCTTCCCGGACCTCTCGGCGGCGTCTTCAGGCCACTTTGGGTTACCCCGTCGAACACTCGCTGTAAAAACGAGGGAACGATTATTGAAACGGTTCCGCTGCCGGGTTCCGGAATAGGAACCGGATTCCCTTTCGCTCAAAGGGCGTTATTTATTTATTTATTATATATAAATACACAACAAATACAAAAAACACGCCACATCGACATAAGATTTCTCCTTGAGCTTAGGATCGACTGACTCGCGAGCAACTACTGTTCACGCGAAACCCTTCTCCACGTCAGTCCTCCAGGGCCTCGCTGGAGTATTTGCTACTACCACCAAGATCTGCACCGACGGAGGCTCCAGGCGGGCTCACGCCCAGACCCTTCTGCGCACTCCGCCGCGCACGTCCTACTCGTTACGGCTTAATGATATGACACACGGAGGCGTCACATCGCACATGCCCGTAACGGTAGTGTATAGGCAAAACGCTTCAGCGCCATCCATTTTCAGGGCTGGTTGCTTCGGCAGGTGAGTCGTTGCACACTCCTTAGCGGATTCCGACTTCCATGGCCACCGTCCTGCTGTCATGAGCGACCAACGCCTTTCATGGTGTCCCATGAGCGTTTTTTAGGCGCCTTAACACAACGTTTGGTTCATCCCACAGCGCCAGTTCTGCTTACCAAAATTGGCCCACTTGGCACCGTCATCAGATCTCCGGCTTCATCGTTCGAGTAAGCCGGAGTACTCACCCATTTAAAGTTTGAGAATAGGTTGAGGTCGTTTCGGCCCCAATGCCTCTAATCATTCGCTTTACCGGATGAGACTGTTCAAATCGACGCCAGCTATCCTGAGGGAAACTTCGGACGGAACCAGCTACTAGATGGTTCGATTAGTCTTTCGCCCCTATACCCAGTTCCGACGATCGATTTGCACGTCAGAATCGCTACGGTCCTCCATCAGGGTTTCCCCTGACTTCGACCTGACCAGGCATAGTTCACCATCTTTCGGGTCCCAGCATCTGTGCTCAGAGCGCGCCTGCATTCACGGATTGGAAACGAGACGCCTCGGGAGTGCGAGAGATCGACCTAGATCGACGCTCCATCCTCCCTGAGCGCGCGACTAGCGCGCGCCTTCACTTTCGTTACGCCTTTCAGTTTAAATATAATCTCAATGACTCGCATACATGCTAGACTCCTTGGTCCGTGTTTCAAGACGGGTCCTGCGAGTGCCCGAAACTGAATCATCGCAGACGGAGACGCGCACGGTCCGAGACTGCACGGCGGCGACACCAGACGCGCCGCACCTACGTCCGCACTCGGGCGGTACGTCGGATACGACGTTGACTTGCGTCGGGCCGGACGCGCTGTAAACGCGTGCGCGCTTCATATATTGTACCGTCCGACGGCCGGTCGGCGTCCGTCGCGGTCCCGTCGCACCCCGCGAAGGGCGCAGCGGGGCTCCCGAACGGCGCTTAGACCGACATCGAACGGGTCGCGATGTATGTTTACTGAGAGAGAAGTGCACGCCGTCCGCGGACGTCGACGTGTGCGCGGCGTGCCCGCCGACCGAGGCCGAAGACATCGCAACACGCATCCGTACGCCGCGGAATGACGATGAATCTCTCCGTTCGTTCATTCGAGTTTCGCAGGTTTACCCCTGAACGGTTTCACGTACTCTTGAACTCTCTCTTCAAAGTTCTTTTCAACTTTCCCTCACGGTACTTGTTCGCTATCGGTCTCGCGGTAATATTTAGCCTTAGATGGAGTTTACCACCCACTTAGGGCTGCACTCTCAAGCAACCCGACTCTAAGGAGAGTCCCTCTCGTTGCAGACCTCCGTCGCTACGGGCCTGGCACCCTCTACGGGAAAACGGCCCCGTTCAAGACGAACTTGGACAGGAGTGTCTACGACGAGAAAGCGGAACCTCCCGAACACCACATCTCCCGCCGCCATTACAACGGCGGGATTCAGTGCTGGGCTATTTTCCTGTTCGCTCGCCGCTACTAAGGAAATCCTGGTTAGTTTCTTTTCCTCCGCTTACTAATATGCTTAAATTCGGCGGGTGATCCTCCCTGATCTGAGGCCAACGATAAAAAAATGAGGCAGACGCGATATCCGTCAGCGCTACGACGACGCAACCGCTACGGCGAGATACACGCGCACGTGATTCGTCGTTTACACGACGAACACGCACGCGCAATCGCGACGAGAACGACGACGGCGCCGATGCGCTCTTCCGGACGTCGAGTCCGCCTACAGATTCAGAGATCTGCATTGTGTAGGGAGCGTGCGCGTGCGCACTTTGCGAGCGTATAACACAGCATAAGCGAAACCACAAACGACCACTATAGATGCACACAAAAGCGTCGAACAACTCCCCAAAATGTTTCGTGAGAAACAATAATCGAAGAGTCGCCGCGGCGCACGCGCTCGCGTTCTCGCGAACGCTCACGCGCGCGCTCATGTGCAGCGTTCGTTGTAAGTACGCTGATGCAACGCCAATTGCAGCAATGCACATGTGCACAATTACACAATACACGATTTACGTTATGTTTAAACGGACCGTTTGCACGTCGCGCGTGATCATCGCCGGTTAGGGCAAAGACAAACGCGCGCGCGCGCACGCGGTGCCGTCAACAGCGCTGCCAGCTTTATGGGCTCGCGCGCGCAATGTGGCATATGTTTTTATGCAGCCGGCCCTCAGACAGGAGTGGTCCTGGATGTGTCTCCACGGACCGCAATGTGCGTTCGAAATGTCGATGTTCAAATGTGTCCTGCAGTTCACACTATGACGCGCAGTTAACTGCGTTCTTCATCGACCCGCGAGCCAAGTGATCCACCGTCCAGGGTAATCGTTTGGTGTTTGATGTAAACAAAAAAAAAATATTCAAAAATGGCAATATTTAAAAAATATATAAAAATATCACTCACGACCGCGCAACGGTACTCGCGCGTCCCTCGGACAGGGCGCGCGCGTGTACTGTTAATTGTTTTGACGAACGCACGTACGACACTATGGGTGCGGATTTGTAACCCAATCGCGGTGTCGATACAGAGCGACGCGAGTGCGACGGCGCGCGCGCACGCACGCACTACAATTAATAGTGCACGCGTATATGCGCACACCGTAGACACACTCTATACAGCGCACAGGAGAATAACGGTTTGTGTCTAAGAGGACGTCGTCTTGTAACGTCGTCGTCGTTACATAACACGTTAATGATCCTTCCGCAGGTTCCCCTACGGAAACCTTGTTACGACTTTTACTTCCTCTAAATGATCAAGTTTGGTCAACTTCCCAGCAACGCCGACGGCCGTGAAGCCACCGCGTGTCGGTCCGAAGACCTCACTAAATCATTCAATCGGTAGTAGCGACGGGCGGTGTGTACAAAGGGCAGGGACGTAATCAACGCGAGCTTATGACTCGCGCTTACTAGGAATTCCTCGTTTATGGGGGATAATTGCAAACCCCAATCCCCAGCACGAAGGAGTTTCAGCGGGTTGCCCGGGCCTCTAGGCCAGGGAGAACATGCTGATTCCTTCAGTGTAGCGCGCGTGCGGCCCAGGACATCTAAGGGCATCACAGACCTGTTATTGCTCAATCTCGTGCGGCTCGAAGCCGCCGGTCCCTCTAAGAAGAATTTTAATACGTCGCCAGTGAGTTGCGCACCGAAAGGCACGCACACCTAAATGACGACGCCTATTTAGCAGGCTAGAGTCTCGTTCGTTACCGGAATTAACCAGACAAATCGCTCCACCAACTAAGAACGGCCATGCACCACCACCCACCGAATCAAGAAAGAGCTGTTAATCTGTCAATCCTTCCGGTGTCCGGGCCTGGTGAGATTTCCCGTGTTGAGTCAAATTAAGCCGCAGGCTCCACTCCTGGTGGTGCCCTTCCGTCAATTCCTTTAAGTTTCAGCTTTGCAACCATACTCCCCCCGGAGTCCAAAATCTTTGGTTTCCCGGAAGCTGCCCGCCGAGCCATTGTAGTAACGTCGGCGGATCGCTAGATGACATATTTACGGTTAGAACTAGGGCGGTATCTAATCGCCTTCGAACCTCTAACTTTCGTTCTTGATTGATGAAAACACCTTTGGCAAATGCTTTCGCTGATGTTCGTCTTGCGACGATCCAAGAATTTCACCTCTAACGTCGCAATACGAATGCCCCCAGTTATCCCTATTAATCATTACCTCGGAGTTCTGAAAACCAACAAAATAGAACCGAGATCATATTCTATTATTCCATGCACGAAATATTCAAGCAGCATTTTGAGCCCGCTTTGAGCACTCTAATTTGTTCAAAGTAAAATTGTCGGCCCACCTCGACACTCACCGAAGAGCACCGCGATAGGATTTTGATATTGAACCGGCGTATTACCGCCGGCTCACCGACGATATGCTCCGCAGACGTGTCAGTATCACCGCGGATGCGGTGCACCGACAGCGCGGCGCACAAATGCAACTACGAGCTTTTTAACCGCAACAATTTTAGTATACGCTATTGGAGCTGGAATTACCGCGGCTGCTGGCACCAGACTTGCCCTCCAATTGTTCCTCGTTAAAATATTTAAAGTGTACTCATTCCGATTACGAGGCCTCGTAAGAGTCCCGTATCGTTATTTTTCGTCACTACCTCCCCGTGCCGGGAGTGGGTAATTTGCGCGCCTGCTGCCTTCCTTGGATGTGGTAGCCGTTTCTCAGGCTCCCTCTCCGGAATCGAACCCTGATTCCCCGTTACCCGTGACAACCATGGTAGTCGCAGAAACTACCATCGAAAGTTGATAAGGCAGACATTTGAAAGATGCGTCGCCGGTACTGGACCATGCGATCGGCAAAAGTTATCCAGATTCATCAAAATTAACGACTTCGGACGCGAGGCCCTCCGTCGATTGGTTTTGATCTAATAAAAGCACTCATCCCATCACTGGTCAGAGTTCTGATTGCATGTATTAGCTCTAGAATTACCACAGTTATCCAAGTAACTGAGTAAGATCTAAGGAACCAAAACTGATATATTGAGCCATTCGCGGTATCGCCTTAATACGGCTTGCACTGAGACATGCATGGCTTAATCTTTGAGACAAGCATATAACTACTGGCAGGATCAACCAGGGAGCTACTTATATACGCAACTAAGAGACGCGCGCGTCGGAGCCTCGGCGGCCCCTCGCGACGCGTCTCTGTAGTATACGCCGCGACCCGCGTCCGAGTAGAACGCGGGCGAGCTCTTTCACAAACACACTCTCACTCACCCACTCACACGCTCACCCATATAATATTTGGCGCTTTCATCAAACGTTTTTATATATATATATAGAGAGAGAGGGAGCGAGAGAGAGAGAGCGCGAGACGTTGTCACAATCGCCGCGTACGCCGCCCGCGCACCGGCCAAGGTGCGAGACGACGCTTTTACCCGGCGACTACAACGCCGCGTAAAAGGGACTCCGCGCTATGAACGCGAAGAACCCTCCTTTTTGAACGTTCGTACCGAGATATCGATTTCTCACATATTAAACTTTTATTCGATTCGTGTGCGTAACACATGTTCGATTACGCCCGGACACGTCGAGAGCACCCCGACGACATTGGAACGTAGTATATCAACTAACGTCATCATAATTCGAACGCTGTCCTCATTGTACGCTTCCGAGCGAGAGGACATCGTCCATGTTTATAGAGCCGTTCGACTAGTATTACACGGAAACGTTTCAATATTACGCTCCGTCGGCCCGCGCTGTTGTTCTACACCACACCACCACCACCACCATTATAACACGCATTTGTTTTTTTTTATACGATATACGACGCACAACATTTATCATGTATCAGTGTACCAAAAAAATGGAGAGACTCGGCATACGGTTAAAAACGGTGGCCAGGCAGCGTCGTTGTACAACAAAAACTCATACATACCAAAAGAGCACACCATCGACGATATGATTACTAAAAAATAATATTTAGAGGCAGGCGGCCAATATGGTATCGCTGCTCGTAATTTTTTTCTTTAGCAATCATTCACAAATGGTGTGTCGTGGTTGTTGATGATTTATTGATCGGACAACACCCGCCAAAAAAGCCAAACACACTTAAAACCGCTAGACGATTCCCGCACCACACCCTTGATAAACTCCAAAACGTTGTGCGCACGCGCCGCACGCCCGCGCCCGCTACATCAGCAGTCGCGTCGTATGACAAATACGTGCGACGCGCCTCGAGAGACGATCGGAACGCGCGTAGCGCGCGCTTTCGCATTGCGCGTTAACAGAGGAAAAAAAAAAACTTACAGTTTATATCGAGAAGGAGTGCAGAATGCTAATATATTTGTTTTAACTTATGCATAAAAACAAAAATAATAATAATAATAATAATAAAAAAAACATTAAATCAATAAAAAACACATTACACACACTACCGTAGTGATTATATTATCTTTGCACACTACCATTTATTTGACACAATACACTTTAAATTGAGAATAGATAATATTGTTGTTGTTTTTAATATTGACAGAGCGAGATATTATTATTGGGAAACTTAAGCGAATAGCTAATAAATACGTTACAAATGATTGGTGGTTGTTGCAGCGTCCGGTCTGTTGCAGAGCGTCCGGTCGGTTGATAATGACATTGTGATGTTAGGAGAAACTTTAAATAAATTTGCAATAAATATATATATATATATATATATATATATATATATATATATATTGTATAATAAAAACTTTGTACCCCTTTTTACTAAAATTGCGCGTACGGAGGACTATGAAATTTGCCACACTTACGGTTTATATCGAGAAGGAGTGCAGAATGCTAATATTTGTTTTAACTTATGCATAAAAAAAAAAAAACAACAACAACAACATTCAATCAATCAAAAACACATTACACACACTGCCGTAGTGATTATATTCTCTTTGCACACTACCATGTATTTGACACAATACACTTTAAATTGAGAATAGATAATATTGTTTTTGTTTTTAATATTATTTGTCTATAGTCTTACTGAATGTCAAACATAACCAGCAAACGATGAAAGAGTTTTTACAAAAAAACTGTAAACGATACATATAAGTTTTGTATCATTATTTAAATTATCGAAATATGTATGTCAAGTTCAATGGACAGCATTCTCTTTTTGGTTTTTTGTTCCAATAAAAAAGAATAAAAATAAAGGTATTCTTTATTTCAATTAATTTTATATAATTTAATTTGAAAAAATAATAGGCAAATTAACAACAACAGTGTTGTAGCCTTGGCGCAATCTGTGATTATAGATGTACAATAGAACCTTAATAATGTACAAACTTAAAATTTAAAATAACCTGTTCGATTTTTTGTGACTATGGGTATACGTATTTAATTCGCGTGTGTTTGTACATCCGTGTCATCTTTGGCGAAATATTGGTGTGCAAAGTGCACCTCTACTACCTTGCCTGGGGAAACATATTTTTGTCACTGGGCTCGGTGTCAGCCAAAAGGGTGTTCAAAGTACACCTGTCACCTTACTTGGAAATTCATTTATTTGGGATCCAATAGCTTCAGCGAAGGGTGGGTGTTCAATGTACACCTCTGTTACCTTGCCGGGTAAACATATTTCTGGGATCCAATAGTGTCGGCGAAATAAGAGTGAACACAGTACACCACCACCACCACCACCACCACCACCACCGCCACCACCACCACCACCACCACCACCACCACCACCACCACCACCACCTTACTTGGAGAAACATTTTGAGGATCCAACAGTCTAGGCGAAGAGAAAATGGTGGGTGTTCAAAGTATACCCTTGCCACCTTAAACATCGTTGGAGAAATGTGGGTGTACTTTGTACACCTCTGCCAACCCCACATGGGAGTAAATTTTTTGGGAACTACCTTCGTCGACGAGATGGGAATATCATCGGGGAGATACTCGTATGATGTAAACACATCGTAGGTATTAGATATTAACTATTTTTAACTTTAATTCGACTATGTTCTCTGTTTTTATTAACTTCCGCAAAATCAGGGTGTTCAAAGCACACCTGTACCGCTTCGGCGGGAAAATATTATATATTTATATAATAATAATAAATATAATGTTAATAAATATTATAATAATTATTCTGGGATCCAACAGCATCGGTGAAGGGAGGGAGTTCAAAGTACACCTTTGCCTACTTATCTGAGAAAACATTTTGAGGGACCAATAGCGTCGGCGAAATGAGGGAATTCTAATTATA
>LR990637.1:12690000-12695000 GCA_905147815.2 Phalera bucephala | reverse complement strand
TGCCCTTCCGTCAATTCCTTTAAGTTTCAGCTTTGCAACCATACTCCCCCCGGAGTCCAAAATCTTTGGTTTCCCGGAAGCTGCCCGCCGAGCCATTGTAGTAACGTCGGCGGATCGCTAGATGACATATTTACGGTTAGAACTAGGGCGGTATCTAATCGCCTTCGAACCTCTAACTTTCGTTCTTGATTGATGAAAACACCTTTGGCAAATGCTTTCGCTGATGTTCGTCTTGCGACGATCCAAGAATTTCACCTCTAACGTCGCAATACGAATGCCCCCAGTTATCCCTATTAATCATTACCTCGGAGTTCTGAAAACCAACAAAATAGAACCGAGATCATATTCTATTATTCCATGCACGAAATATTCAAGCAGCATTTTGAGCCCGCTTTGAGCACTCTAATTTGTTCAAAGTAAAATTGTCGGCCCACCTCGACACTCACCGAAGAGCACCGCGATAGGATTTTGATATTGAACCGGCGTATTACCGCCGGCTCACCGACGATATGCTCCGCAGACGTGTCAGTATCACCGCGGATGCGGTGCACCGACAGCGCGGCGCACAAATGCAACTACGAGCTTTTTAACCGCAACAATTTTAGTATACGCTATTGGAGCTGGAATTACCGCGGCTGCTGGCACCAGACTTGCCCTCCAATTGTTCCTCGTTAAAATATTTAAAGTGTACTCATTCCGATTACGAGGCCTCGTAAGAGTCCCGTATCGTTATTTTTCGTCACTACCTCCCCGTGCCGGGAGTGGGTAATTTGCGCGCCTGCTGCCTTCCTTGGATGTGGTAGCCGTTTCTCAGGCTCCCTCTCCGGAATCGAACCCTGATTCCCCGTTACCCGTGACAACCATGGTAGTCGCAGAAACTACCATCGAAAGTTGATAAGGCAGACATTTGAAAGATGCGTCGCCGGTACTGGACCATGCGATCGGCAAAAGTTATCCAGATTCATCAAAATTAACGACTTCGGACGCGAGGCCCTCCGTCGATTGGTTTTGATCTAATAAAAGCACTCATCCCATCACTGGTCAGAGTTCTGATTGCATGTATTAGCTCTAGAATTACCACAGTTATCCAAGTAACTGAGTAAGATCTAAGGAACCAAAACTGATATATTGAGCCATTCGCGGTATCGCCTTAATACGGCTTGCACTGAGACATGCATGGCTTAATCTTTGAGACAAGCATATAACTACTGGCAGGATCAACCAGGGAGCTACTTATATACGCAACTAAGAGACGCGCGCGTCGGAGCCTCGGCGGCCCCTCGCGACGCGTCTCTGTAGTATACGCCGCGACCCGCGTCCGAGTAGAACGCGGGCGAGCTCTTTCACAAACACACTCTCACTCACCCACTCACACGCTCACCCATATAATATTTGGCGCTTTCATCAAACGTTTTTATATATATATATAGAGAGAGAGGGAGCGAGAGAGAGAGAGCGCGAGACGTTGTCACAATCGCCGCGTACGCCGCCCGCGCACCGGCCAAGGTGCGAGACGACGCTTTTACCCGGCGACTACAACGCCGCGTAAAAGGGACTCCGCGCTATGAACGCGAAGAACCCTCCTTTTTGAACGTTCGTACCGAGATATCGATTTCTCACATATTAAACTTTTATTCGATTCGTGTGCGTAACACATGTTCGATTACGCCCGGACACGTCGAGAGCACCCCGACGACATTGGAACGTAGTATATCAACTAACGTCATCATAATTCGAACGCTGTCCTCATTGTACGCTTCCGAGCGAGAGGACATCGTCCATGTTTATAGAGCCGTTCGACTAGTATTACACGGAAACGTTTCAATATTACGCTCCGTCGGCCCGCGCTGTTGTTCTACACCACACCACCACCACCACCATTATAACACGCATTTGTTTTTTTTTATACGATATACGACGCACAACATTTATCATGTATCAGTGTACCAAAAAAATGGAGAGACTCGGCATACGGTTAAAAACGGTGGCCAGGCAGCGTCGTTGTACAACAAAAACTCATACATACCAAAAGAGCACACCATCGACGATATGATTACTAAAAAATAATATTTAGAGGCAGGCGGCCAATATGGTATCGCTGCTCGTAATTTTTTTCTTTAGCAATCATTCACAAATGGTGTGTCGTGGTTGTTTTGATGATTTATTGATCGGACAACACCCGCCAAAAAAGCCAAACACACTTAAAACCGCTAGACGATTCCCGCACCACACCCTTGATAAACTCCAAAACGTTGTGCGCACGCGCCGCACGCCCGCGCCCGCTACATCAGCAGTCGCGTCGTATGACAAATACGTGCGACGCGCCTCGAGAGACGATCGGAACGCGCGTAGCGCGCGCTTTCGCATTGCGCGTTAACAGAGGAAAAAAAAAAACTTACAGTTTATATCGAGAAGGAGTGCAGAATGCTAATATATTTGTTTTAACTTATGCATAAAAACAAAAATAATAATAATAATAATAATAAAAAAAACATTAAATCAATAAAAAACACATTACACACACTACCGTAGTGATTATATTATCTTTGCACACTACCATTTATTTGACACAATACACTTTAAATTGAGAATAGATAATATTGTTGTTGTTTTTAATATTGACAGAGCGAGATATTATTATTGGGAAACTTAAGCGAATAGCTAATAAATACGTTACAAATGATTGGTGGTTGTTGCAGCGTCCGGTCTGTTGCAGAGCGTCCGGTCGGTTGATAATGACATTGTGATGTTAGGAGAAACTTTAAATAAATTTGCAATAAATATATATATATATATATATATATATATATATATATATATATTGTATAATAAAAACTTTGTACCCCTTTTTACTAAAATTGCGCGTACGGAGGACTATGAAATTTGCCACACTTACGGTTTATATCGAGAAGGAGTGCAGAATGCTAATATTTGTTTTAACTTATGCATAAAAAAAAAAAAACAACAACAACAACATTCAATCAATCAAAAACACATTACACACACTGCCGTAGTGATTATATTCTCTTTGCACACTACCATGTATTTGACACAATACACTTTAAATTGAGAATAGATAATATTGTTTTTGTTTTTAATATTATTTGTCTATAGTCTTACTGAATGTCAAACATAACCAGCAAACGATGAAAGAGTTTTTACAAAAAAACTGTAAACGATACATATAAGTTTTGTATCATTATTTAAATTATCGAAATATGTATGTCAAGTTCAATGGACAGCATTCTCTTTTTGGTTTTTTGTTCCAATAAAAAAGAATAAAAATAAAGGTATTCTTTATTTCAATTAATTTTATATAATTTAATTTGAAAAAATAATAGGCAAATTAACAACAACAGTGTTGTAGCCTTGGCGCAATCTGTGATTATAGATGTACAATAGAACCTTAATAATGTACAAACTTAAAATTTAAAATAACCTGTTCGATTTTTTGTGACTATGGGTATACGTATTTAATTCGCGTGTGTTTGTACATCCGTGTCATCTTTGGCGAAATATTGGTGTGCAAAGTGCACCTCTACTACCTTGCCTGGGGAAACATATTTTTGTCACTGGGCTCGGTGTCAGCCAAAAGGGTGTTCAAAGTACACCTGTCACCTTACTTGGAAATTCATTTATTTGGGATCCAATAGCTTCAGCGAAGGGTGGGTGTTCAATGTACACCTCTGTTACCTTGCCGGGTAAACATATTTCTGGGATCCAATAGTGTCGGCGAAATAAGAGTGAACACAGTACACCACCACCACCACCACCACCACCACCACCGCCACCACCACCACCACCACCACCACCACCACCACCACCACCACCACCACCTTACTTGGAGAAACATTTTGAGGATCCAACAGTCTAGGCGAAGAGAAAATGGTGGGTGTTCAAAGTATACCCTTGCCACCTTAAACATCGTTGGAGAAATGTGGGTGTACTTTGTACACCTCTGCCAACCCCACATGGGAGTAAATTTTTTGGGAACTACCTTCGTCGACGAGATGGGAATATCATCGGGGAGATACTCGTATGATGTAAACACATCGTAGGTATTAGATATTAACTATTTTTAACTTTAATTCGACTATGTTCTCTGTTTTTATTAACTTCCGCAAAATCAGGGTGTTCAAAGCACACCTGTACCGCTTCGGCGGGAAAATATTATATATTTATATAATAATAATAAATATAATGTTAATAAATATTATAATAATTATTCTGGGATCCAACAGCATCGGTGAAGGGAGGGAGTTCAAAGTACACCTTTGCCTACTTATCTGAGAAAACATTTTGAGGGACCAATAGCGTCGGCGAAATGAGGGAATTCTAATTATACCTTTAATACCTGGTATGAGGAAACACTTATTGGCAAGCAACAGCTTCGACGTATACAAAGGTTCAAAGTATACTTCTGCAAACTTGCTTTAGGAACCATTATTTTGGAACGCAACAACGTCGGCGAAGAGTGGGTGTTCAAAGTACACCTCTGGTACCTTGATTGTAAAAATATATTTTTGGGGCATAACATGGAGGAATGTTAACATCGTCGGGGAGGTGTGAGTTCATAAAATACATCTCTGGTTCGACCTTACCGCTCGCGCGACCGGCGTCATGCGTCTGGAACCGCGGATAGAATAAAATGCATGTTGTGGAGTGCGTGGCAAGGCGCGCGGCGGGATTCGCGCAATGGCGCGCGCCGCGTAAGCACTCGTGCGCCCGCGGCTGCCAGTGGCGGAGACATTCCATCTTGTTTTTATTAACAGGTGTGAATCTTAGCCATTAATATGAATATATCTTCAGACTGTACCACTTTTGATAGCAACATTTTGAATACGTTCAGTGCGGTCGCAATCGCCGCCAGTGCTGTCAGTTGCGGCACGGCAACGTCGGTCTAATTTATATTTTCGTTAGTGGACTACCACGATGTTATGGTTTAGCAGCAGCGTATTCTGTTCTGCAAGTTAAGTATTCGAATAGTTTAGATTGGATAG
>LR990637.1:12675000-12682500 GCA_905147815.2 Phalera bucephala | reverse complement strand
CTTTGAGCACTCTAATTTGTTCAAAGTAAAATTGTCGGCCCACCTCGACACTCACCGAAGAGCACCGCGATAGGATTTTGATATTGAACCGGCGTATTACCGCCGGCTCACCGACGATATGCTCCGCAGACGTGTCAGTATCACCGCGGATGCGGTGCACCGACAGCGCGGCGCACAAATGCAACTACGAGCTTTTTAACCGCAACAATTTTAGTATACGCTATTGGAGCTGGAATTACCGCGGCTGCTGGCACCAGACTTGCCCTCCAATTGTTCCTCGTTAAAATATTTAAAGTGTACTCATTCCGATTACGAGGCCTCGTAAGAGTCCCGTATCGTTATTTTTCGTCACTACCTCCCCGTGCCGGGAGTGGGTAATTTGCGCGCCTGCTGCCTTCCTTGGATGTGGTAGCCGTTTCTCAGGCTCCCTCTCCGGAATCGAACCCTGATTCCCCGTTACCCGTGACAACCATGGTAGTCGCAGAAACTACCATCGAAAGTTGATAAGGCAGACATTTGAAAGATGCGTCGCCGGTACTGGACCATGCGATCGGCAAAAGTTATCCAGATTCATCAAAATTAACGACTTCGGACGCGAGGCCCTCCGTCGATTGGTTTTGATCTAATAAAAGCACTCATCCCATCACTGGTCAGAGTTCTGATTGCATGTATTAGCTCTAGAATTACCACAGTTATCCAAGTAACTGAGTAAGATCTAAGGAACCAAAACTGATATATTGAGCCATTCGCGGTATCGCCTTAATACGGCTTGCACTGAGACATGCATGGCTTAATCTTTGAGACAAGCATATAACTACTGGCAGGATCAACCAGGGAGCTACTTATATACGCAACTAAGAGACGCGCGCGTCGGAGCCTCGGCGGCCCCTCGCGACGCGTCTCTGTAGTATACGCCGCGACCCGCGTCCGAGTAGAACGCGGGCGAGCTCTTTCACAAACACACTCTCACTCACCCACTCACACGCTCACCCATATAATATTTGGCGCTTTCATCAAACGTTTTTATATATATATATAGAGAGAGAGGGAGCGAGAGAGAGAGAGCGCGAGACGTTGTCACAATCGCCGCGTACGCCGCCCGCGCACCGGCCAAGGTGCGAGACGACGCTTTTACCCGGCGACTACAACGCCGCGTAAAAGGGACTCCGCGCTATGAACGCGAAGAACCCTCCTTTTTGAACGTTCGTACCGAGATATCGATTTCTCACATATTAAACTTTTATTCGATTCGTGTGCGTAACACATGTTCGATTACGCCCGGACACGTCGAGAGCACCCCGACGACATTGGAACGTAGTATATCAACTAACGTCATCATAATTCGAACGCTGTCCTCATTGTACGCTTCCGAGCGAGAGGACATCGTCCATGTTTATAGAGCCGTTCGACTAGTATTACACGGAAACGTTTCAATATTACGCTCCGTCGGCCCGCGCTGTTGTTCTACACCACACCACCACCACCACCATTATAACACGCATTTGTTTTTTTTTATACGATATACGACGCACAACATTTATCATGTATCAGTGTACCAAAAAAATGGAGAGACTCGGCATACGGTTAAAAACGGTGGCCAGGCAGCGTCGTTGTACAACAAAAACTCATACATACCAAAAGAGCACACCATCGACGATATGATTACTAAAAAATAATATTTAGAGGCAGGCGGCCAATATGGTATCGCTGCTCGTAATTTTTTTCTTTAGCAATCATTCACAAATGGTGTGTCGTGGTTGTTTTGATGATTTATTGATCGGACAACACCCGCCAAAAAAGCCAAACACACTTAAAACCGCTAGACGATTCCCGCACCACACCCTTGATAAACTCCAAAACGTTGTGCGCACGCGCCGCACGCCCGCGCCCGCTACATCAGCAGTCGCGTCGTATGACAAATACGTGCGACGCGCCTCGAGAGACGATCGGAACGCGCGTAGCGCGCGCTTTCGCATTGCGCGTTAACAGAGGAAAAAAAAAAACTTACAGTTTATATCGAGAAGGAGTGCAGAATGCTAATATATTTGTTTTAACTTATGCATAAAAACAAAAATAATAATAATAATAATAATAATAATTAATAAAAACTGGAAATTTAACAATTACAAAATACAGAAGATGCTAAACGTTACCCATAACCCAGCAGTATATGGCCGAATACCCCCGCAGAAACCCTGTCCGGCGGTGTCGGCAGCGGATTGCCCAGGGACATAGCGCACGCCCGTCACCTTTGCGCGGTTCGCCTAACTCGCCTCAGTCGTCGGAAAATGAGTTATACTTCACGCCGCCGACGTCTGGGGCCTCCAGCGACGAAACCGAGCCACCGGCGTCTTCGCATCCGCTAAGACCTGAGAGAAGAGGACGCCCACCGCTGCCGGCATGCATAGGGCCAGCGGAACACTGTGCTCCGCCCACGGCCCCTGCTACCGGTGGTGTAGTGCGCCGCATGAGATGGACTTCAGAGCTGAATATGAGTGTCATGCGGGCCTACTATGGTGCTACGAAGGGAGAAACCATCCTCACCGCGTACCGTCCGAAATTGCTATCTCTGTTTCAGGAGCTTCACCCGACTGTCGCCGTAACTGCACAACGTCTATCGGATCAAGTGCGTGCCATCCAGCGATGCAAGTTGTTGGATGACACAGTACTTGAGCGACTACGCAGCGAAACTTGTCCTGCTCGCACTGAATCCGACCTGCGAAGTTTCGAAGAACCTATCTCTTTGGATAACTTTGCACGATCGGAGGAGGTAAATAGCGGGCAGGTGAGTGTTGGTGACCAGCTACAGGAGCAGGTGAGGAGAGCTTTGAAGGATGCCTTTGCGGAGTATCGGTCTGCACCGATTTCTCTAAGACCATGCCTACCCCGTTTGCCCATGCATAGACATAACATTTCGCTTGTGGGTGCCCTAGACAATGTTTTAAAGTCACACTGGGAAACCAGTGTGGACTTATGTGATACCCACTCTATTTTGTACTGTGGAGCGGTGGCGGTGTGTCGGGTGGCAGGTGTAAGATTTCCTAATCTACATCGAGCCACCCAACCTACAAATGCTAAACCATTCTGGCAGTGCAGAATAGAGCGGCGTATAAATATGGCTAGGACACTCATAGCGAAATTGTTGTGCTTCCAGGCCGGAAACAACCGCCCGAGAGTTGTGCGTTTCGTGGCCCAAGCCTTTGCAGGCACAGGAGTCGCTCCTGTGGACTGTATGGCACGGGTCACTGAACGCATAGACTACTGGAAGCAGAAAGTTTATGCATGGGCGAATAGGATTCGCAGGTATAGGGAAAGAGCGGACCGATACCACGTGAATCGTACCTTCGAAGTGAATCAAAAGAGTTTATACCAGGCTTGGGAGCGCCCCCAAGAGAGAGTGACTGACGTGCACTTGCCAGATGCGGCCACGATGGCTGAGTTTTGGCGTAAAATTTGGTCAGTGCCCGTCAGTCACTCCGAGGGCGAATGGTTTGATGTTGTTGGAAGATCGTGTGAGCCCATTCAGGAAATGGAGCCCGTAGTCATCACCCGTGACGATGTAGCCTGTGCGGTCCGTGCGGCGCCGAACTGGAAAAGTCCGGGGCCGGATGGACTGCACGCATTCTGGCTAAAGAGGCTCCAGGGTTCACATGCTCGTCTAGCAACTCAGTTCCAAGAAGCTCTTGAATTGGGATCACTACCTAGCCTTTTGACAACGGGTGTCACTCATTTGATTCACAAATCTGGCAGTACTTTGGAACCTAAAAATTATAGACCGATTACATGTTTACCTACGGTTTATAAACTCCTTACATCCATTCTGAGAACAAAAATCAATAATCACCTTAAGGCACAGCACATTCTATCGCCTACTCAGAATGGGTGTAAGGGGGGGTCCCGGGGTACAAAGGATTTGCTCCTCATTGATATGGCCATTTGCCAACAGGTGCGACGATCTAGAAAGAATGTCTCCATGGCCTGGATCGACTATAAGAAGGCCTATGATTCGGTGCCTCATACATGGCTAAGGAGGGTGCTAGAGCTATACAAAGTACACCCAGCGCTATGCTCTTTCCTCGGTTTGTGTATGGGGCAGTGGACCACAGTTCTTCGTCATCCAGGATATGGAGGCCTTTCTGGCTCATCGGACTTGATAAAGATAAGTAGGGGTATCTTTCAGGGCGACAGTTTGAGTCCATTGTGGTTCTGCCTGGCTTTGAATCCATTAAGTGCTATACTTAAGAATTCAAAGCTAGGTTACCATTTGCGGAGAGGGAGTGAGCCTATATCTCATCTACTGTACATGGATGACCTTAAGTTGTATGCTTCGAAGAAAACAGACCTGATGGAGTTACTCAAAATAACCGGCAATTTTAGCAACGACATCGGAATGGAGTTTGGAGTAGACAAGTGTGCAGTCATCCATGTACAAAGAGGGAGAGTTGAAGATTCTTTTAATCTACAGCTCTCTGAAGATATATCCCTCAGGTCTCTCTCTGAAATGGATTCCTACAAGTATCTTGGTATGTCACAAGCCTTAAGTATAGCTGAACAGGATATGAAACAATCATTGAAAGATCGGTTCTTTGCCCGCCTGATGAAAGTGTTAAAAAGCCTTCTATCAGGTGGAAATAAGGTCCGAGCTTTCAATGGTTGGGTCATGCCTGTTCTTACTTACTCTTTTGGCATACTAAGGTGGACTCAGTCTGAACTGGATGCCCTGGATAGAAAGGTCCGTCGATTGCTGACAGCGTATCGTATGCATCACCCGCGGTCGTCTGTTATGAGGTTGTACATCCCGCGGAGGTGCGGTGGTCGTGGGTTTTTAAACGCTAAGACACTACACAACCGCGAGGTGTGCAATCTTAGACAGTACTTTTTGAGTGTGTCCGTGGTGATGTATCGAGATGTTGCCGCAATCGATAGAGGCCTAACTCCGCTTTCCTTGGCAAACGGGAACTGGCGAAGGCCCCAGGTATTAAGTATTTCGGACCGCACAGCCATATGGAAGGGCAAGGAGCTACACGGACGGTTCTATCGGGCTCTTACAGGGCCTGATGTGGACCAGCTCGCTTCCGTGACTTGGCTACGCTTCAGCAACCTTTTTGGGGAAACTGAAGGGTTTGTATTTGCAATTATGGACGAAGTTATCATGACGAACAACTACCGGAAGCACATCCTAAAGGACGGCACGGTTGACATTTGTCGGGCATGCCACCGTCCCGGTGAGTCTATTAGACATGTAGTTTCCGGTTGTTCTCGTCTTGCTAACGGAGAGTACTTGCACAGACACAACCAAGTGGCTAAGATTATCCATCAGCAACTTGCTCTTAAATATGACCTTGTGGACTCTGAAGTACCGTACTACCAGTACCAGCCTCTTCCAGTTCTCGAAAGTGGTCATATCACGCTCTACTGGGATCGATCTATTATCACGGACAGGACTATTGTAGCCAATAAGCCTGATATCGTGATAATAGATCGATCGATGCGTCGTGTAATGCTAGTTGATGTCACCATTCCGCATGATGAGAACCTTGTGAAGGCCGAAAAAGAAAAAATATCTAAATATTTGGACCTGGCTCATGAGGTTACCGCCATGTGGAATGTTGATTCAACTATCATTATTCCGATGGTCGTATCAGTCAACGGCCTAATAGCGAAGAGCTTCGATAAACACCTCGAGAAGCTCTCGCTTGGCAGTTGGGTGAAGGGCCTGATACAGAAGGTGGTAGTATTGGACACGGCGCGCATAGTGAGGAGATTTCTCTCTTTGGAGCCCTGACCACCGGTAGCTTGGGTCGTAGACCCCGTTGCCAGTGGAGCACATTTTTTGTATAATATATATAAGAATATTTGTTTTTTGTATTTTTATATATATTTTATAAGAAATTGTATTTAAATAAATGCATACATAATAATAAAAAAAACATTAAATCAATAAAAAACACATTACACACACTACCGTAGTGATTATATTATCTTTGCACACTACCATTTATTTGACACAATACACTTTAAATTGAGAATAGATAATATTGTTGTTGTTTTTAATATTGACAGAGCGAGATATTATTATTGGGAAACTTAAGCGAATAGCTAATAAATACGTTACAAATGATTGGTGGTTGTTGCAGCGTCCGGTCTGTTGCAGAGCGTCCGGTCGGTTGATAATGACATTGTGATGTTAGGAGAAACTTTAAATAAATTTGCAATAAATATATATATATATATATATATATATATATATATATATATATATATATATATATATATATATATATATATATATATATATATATATATATATTGTATAATAAAAACTTTGTACCCCTTTTTACTAAAATTGCGCGTACGGAGGACTATGAAATTTGCCACACTTACGGTTTATATCGAGAAGGAGTGCAGAATGCTAATATTTGTTTTAACTTATGCATAAAAAAAAAAAAACAACAACAACAACATTCAATCAATCAAAAACACATTACACACACTGCCGTAGTGATTATATTCTCTTTGCACACTACCATGTATTTGACACAATACACTTTAAATTGAGAATAGATAATATTGTTTTTGTTTTTAATATTATTTGTCTATAGTCTTACTGAATGTCAAACATAACCAGCAAACGATGAAAGAGTTTTTACAAAAAAACTGTAAACGATACATATAAGTTTTGTATCATTATTTAAATTATCGAAATATGTATGTCAAGTTCAATGGACAGCATTCTCTTTTTGGTTTTTTGTTCCAATAAAAAAGAATAAAAATAAAGGTATTCTTTATTTCAATTAATTTTATATAATTTAATTTGAAAAAATAATAGGCAAATTAACAACAACAGTGTTGTAGCCTTGGCGCAATCTGTGATTATAGATGTACAATAGAACCTTAATAATGTACAAACTTAAAATTTAAAATAACCTGTTCGATTTTTTGTGACTATGGGTATACGTATTTAATTCGCGTGTGTTTGTACATCCGTGTCATCTTTGGCGAAATATTGGTGTGCAAAGTGCACCTCTACTACCTTGCCTGGGGAAACATATTTTTGTCACTGGGCTCGGTGTCAGCCAAAAGGGTGTTCAAAGTACACCTGTCACCTTACTTGGAAATTCATTTATTTGGGATCCAATAGCTTCAGCGAAGGGTGGGTGTTCAATGTACACCTCTGTTACCTTGCCGGGTAAACATATTTCTGGGATCCAATAGTGTCGGCGAAATAAGAGTGAACACAGTACACCACTGGTACCTTGATTGTAAAAATATATTTTTGGGGCATAACATGGAGGAATGTTAACATCGTCGGGGAGGTGTGAGTTCATAAAATACATCTCTGGTTCGACCTTACCGCTCGCGCGACCGGCGTCATGCGTCTGGAACCGCGGATAGAATAAAATGCATGTTGTGGAGTGCGTGGCAAGGCGCGCGGCGGGATTCGCGCAATGGCGCGCGCCGCGTAAGCACTCGTGCGCCCGCGGCTGCCAGTGGCGGAGA